>CM056049.1:344744280-344917704 GCA_029574335.1 Rana kukunoris | reverse complement strand
CTGTCTCCCCATGGGGCCTGCCTCCTCCTGTCTCCCCGTGGGGGACTGCCTCCCCTGTCCTCCCCGTGGGGACTGCCTCCTCCTGTCACCTCCCCCCGTGGGGACTGCCTCCTCCTGTCTCCCCGTGGGGCCTTGCCTCCTCCTGGCTCCCCGTGGGCCTCTGCCTCCCCTGGCTTTGCTCTGTCTGTGTAAGGAAAAAAAGGGAGCTAGTTAATTTGTTGTCCTCATTAATCACACCCATTTCTAAAATCCTGACATATGCTAATTGTCTGCAAAAATAGTTTACACACATCCCTAATTTTGTGGCCTCTTTACCCAGCTACAGATATGTGCCCCCTAAGGTGGGGGGTTGATGTTGGCTGAAATTGCTCAGTAGGGGGCCTTTCCACAAACTAAAAATGGATGTTTTGTTTTGTGGGGGTGGCCAAAATGGGAATTAACAAAAAGGCTGTTTCTCATCTGCGACCCCTTCCCGTGTATTGTGTTTACCCCCCTAGTGGTGTACCCAAAATTTACACACAATCATTATGACCTGTGCATTTATGGATTTTGTCCCCATTCTGTTTTGCGGCTATTGCCTAGTGACATGTTCCTAATTTTTGCTGCAATCATATATAATTTACAACACTTGTAACATCAATTTGTCAACATTATTCTACATTGCAGTTCATAATTTGTTAGTAAAATGCAATACCTGGCTCCATGGGTCACAATATCTGGGTCCTCCAGTAACTCGTGCTCTTCCTCCGAGGTAGCCTGCTCTTGCCTGCAGGGAAGACTGGAGGACTGACTGCAGGGAAGAGGGGCCTGTCTCCTTGGGGGAAGGGTCGACACGGATGGCCGGAATTCTATATGGTCATCCAGGAACTGCAGCTGATTATAATACCAGAGGTTTGGCCTATATACGGACTCAGCTGCAGCTCCTGATCGGATTGAGGCCTGGACTAATGACCGTTGGGTCCTGTAGGTGCCCCCTAATCGAATTTATTTTGGTCTTCACAGTCGCAGTAGTTGCATTTGGGACCCTTGTCTTGACAAATACCAGAATGGTCTCCAGTGCTTGCTTCCTGGCCTCTTTGTTTTTTATTTTTTTTGTTTTTTGTTTGCCAGAGCACTGGCTGCTCCCCTCCATCTTTGGATGAATTCCGTAAAAAAATCCTGCTCCTTGAAGGCCTCCATGTTGTTTGCATGTAAAATGGAAAAACCTAGTGTCGGTGAAGCCACTCCTACTACTAAAAGCTTTAAAACACCATATCTTCTCTAGCACACAACATCATCCACTGTTCAATAATATTAACGTCAAAAATTCAGTTACATACCGTCGTATTATTCGATCGTGACTTGCGCCTTCTTCCGCAGACTGTGAACGTCGCTTTCAATGACGTTCGGATCCCTTTAAAACACTGCGCACAGTGTGACGCGACGCGACGCACACGTGTGACGCGAGGCATACCCCGCCCCTGACGTTCGGTCTCGTCCTTTACACGCCCCTTTCTCTAACTTTTTTTGGTGGGTGTCATTTCTGGAGGAACAAGCCCGGGCAAAAATATGGCAAGCTCAAGCCAGGAGCAGGCCAGAGCCACACCAGAAGAAGCTCCAGGCGGAGGTACAAAGGCCTCAAACATGGCTTTCAAGGAGATGGTGGAGATGGTGACCATCTTTCTGCAAGAGGACTATGATGGCAAGCACGGCCTTACCTGCATCCCAATAAGTTGAAGGCGGACATAATGGATAAAGTCATTAGGAGCCTCAGACAGAAATTTGGACAAAGCAGGAGCAAAGAACAAGTCAGAAAGAGGTGGTCTGACCTAAAGAATAGAGAGCCAGAGCAGCTGCAGCGAATAAAAAGAATGATTCGAAACAAAAGTAAGTAATTTTGATGTGGCCTCATTTTTGGTGTTTGTTCTTTGTGCCATGTGCTTCTTCTTTCAGGTTGTACTGTATCTGTTTGTGCTCACACTAAAATTGGTCGTAGGAGTAGTCGATCATTCGTCGCTTTTTGTACTAATAAACGACGATCTTCATGCCTAGTTCCCGTGGACAAATCGGAGTGCAATTACTGTATCCTCTAAAAAGAGCGTATTTGTATGATTGCAGTTTGAACATACGACGACTCCTACGACCAGTTATTGTTCTCACAAACATTAAAGTTGTGACATCTTATTATGTTTTTAATGTGACATCAATTGTTTTTTTTTAATGTAGATGTGTACCTAGTAGATGTGAATAATTAATAGTAATAAACAATACGTAGTAAAACAATACGTAGAGAGAGTGTGCTCAGCAGTGGATTCTACACATGTGGACTCTGTAGTTGTATTTTTAATTATCTTTCATCCCTCTAATCTTTTACCTTTCTGGTTTCCCTTTCTTCTATTTCGTAGGGCGTAAGGAAGCATCAAGGCAGGACGCAAGTACTGATCAAGCAACACCCCCGAGGGATCTGATGAAGGGGAAGCTGCCACCACATCCGGTAATGTATCTGATAACACAGATACACAGGTTATGTAGGTGTAGGATTAATTTTTATTAATACATGGTTTGCTCGCACATTTCAGGAGCAAGTCGTGCTGGGTCAGCACTTGATAAGGACACTGCACTGCACCTTTCCCTCATTCGAGAAATATGGTCCTGCGCCGAACAAATTGAGGACATCCAGCAAGCATCCAGACAAGTCCTGGAAAATACAAAAAGGGTGGGACTCCAGCTCAAAAATGTCCTGGATGTTTTTGGGGAGGGTTTAAAGTATTTTAATTTTTTTTTTATGTACGTTTTGTTAATGAGAGGAACAAACACTATTTTATAGTTATTTTAATCACCAGAAAAAATAAAAAAAAAAAAAAATAATATGATTGTATAGTTATTTTAATCAACCTGGAAGAAAAAATAACTATACAATCATATTTTTTTTTTTCTGGTGATTAAATAAACTATACAATCATTTTTATTTTTTTTTGTGTTTTTCCAGGTGATTAAAATAACTATACAATCATATTTTTTTTTTTTTTGTGTTTTTCAGGTGATTAAAAAAAAATATGATTGTATAGTTATTTTAATCACCTGGAAAAACACAAAAAAAAAAATATGATTGTATAGTTATTTTAAAATCACCTGGAAAAAAAACACAAAAAAAAATAAAAAATGATTGTATAGTTATTTTATCACAGAAAAAAAAAAATATGATTGTATAGTTATTTTAATCACCAGAAAGAAAAAAAATGAGTGTATAGTTATTTTCATCACCAGAAAAAAAAAAATTATATGATTGTATAGTTATTTTAATCACCTGAAAAAAAAAATATGATTGTATAGTTATTTTAATCACCAGAAAAAAAAAAATATGATTGTATAGTTATTTTAATCACCAGAAAAAAAAAAAAAAATGAGTGTTTAGTTATTTTCATCACCAGAAAAAAAAAAAAAAAAGATATGATTGTATAGTTATTTTAATCACCTGAAAAACACAAAAAAATAAATAAAAAAATGATTGTATAGTTATTTTAATCACCAGAAAAAAAAATTATATGATTGTATAGTTATTTTTAATCACCTGAAAAAAAAAAAAAAAAAAAAATGTTTTTTGTTTGAATCACTAGAGAAACAAACCAAAGGATATGTACCTGTTTTCTTGTTCAAATAAGTTTAAAATTAAAAAAAATTGTCACTTTCACAATTGTGTGGCTTGTTATTTTATATGATGCTGACCTTCAAAATATGTTACTGCTGGTAACATCAACAATGATGGATATTTAGACCATTAAAACACATAACACTATGATAACCTAGGAGGCAATGAAAATACACAAACATTCACAATATTGTCAAAAAAATAAGTAGACTGTTTCTTTCATTAAAGATTTTTATTATGCAAATCAGCCAAGATCTGGCATTGGAATGGCCCCCCTACCCATAAAGTAGTCCACGTAGAACTGGCGCACAGCACGTTGCGTTTTGGGGTGGCAAGCCTGGATGGCCTGCCTCACGGGCCACATCAGGTACATGAACTGCCTCGTCAGGCAATAATGCTATATAATTGACAGAATGTCTTCTCAGATAATTATGGAGGATACAGCAACATAAAATGATGGTATCCCATTTGTATTCAGCCATGTTTATGGCCGTTAAAAACAAGCGGAACCGGCTGGCATGATGCCAAACGATTCTCAACCACTCTTCTGGCTCTGGCCAGCCGATAATTAAAGACCCTCCTCTCATGGGTGAGGGCACGTTGGGGAAATGGCCTCAGGAGGTGGGGACCCAAGCCAAATGCCTCGTCTGCAATGAACACAAAAGGAAGCCCTCTTCGTTCTCCTCCGCAGGTGGCAATCCCAGCTCCTCCGACTGAAGTCGTTGGGCAAACTCGGTCTCGGCAAAGACCCGCCCGTCCGACATGCGCCCATTCTTCCCAACGTCTAGATATAGAAATCATAATTTGCTGAAACCAACCGCCATCAGCACGACACTGTGGAACCCCTTGTAGTTATAAAAATGGGATCCGGAATGGGGTGGTGGCACGATGCGGACGTGCTTGCCGTCAATAGCTCCTCCACAATTCGGAAAAATTCCAGCGCTGGGGAGAATTCCGCTGCCACAGTCTGCCATTCCTGTGCGTTGTGGGGAACTGTAGAGAAACCCCAAAAAAAATATTAAAACAAACATTCCTAATAGAATATCCAAAAACATTCTGGATCCTAAAAAAAGAAGAGCGTTAAGTTCAAGTATTATTGAACCGAATCATAAATTATAAATAATTACTAAGCATATTAATCACACCCTCTGATGGTCACAAAACACAAACAAAATAGGGTGATGAGTTTGCGACCTTGAAACATTTCTCTTAAAAAAAAAATGTAAAAAAAAAAAAAGATTGGGGGGGAGGGGAACTACAATAGGGAACAAAAAATCAAGGGGGATATAGGGACTTAAAAATACTGAACAACAATAGGGAACAAAAATCAAGGGGGATATATGGACTTAAAAATAATGAACAATAATAGGGAACAAAAATCAAGGGGGGATATAGGGACTTAAAAATACTGAACAACAATAGGGAAACAAAAATCAAGGGGGATATATGGACTTAAAAATTACTGAACAACAATAGGGAACAAAATCAGGGGGATATAGGGACTAGGCTAGGTGGGCTTGTACATTACTCAAAAATATGAAAAATAAGAACAGAGTTTGTGCATTTAAAGGACACCACTTACCTTAATATTACTCCTCCTGCAAAAACCTGGATTATGGCACAAAACAGGTGTCCGGGATTATGAGGCCCAGAGCCTGGGGGGAGATCCCGTGAGAGAAGACTTCTCCCTGTTGCCAGGTACCGCAAGGTAGCACTAGCCGCTGTCAGCAGTGATGGCTTCCCGCATAACGGTGTCCTGACTGGTGATATAAGGCGACACGAAGCCAAAAGCTGCTGGAATACGGGGTCAGACATCCGAAGAAAAATTCCTGAAATCATCAGGGTTATTTTCTCGGATCTCTCGCAGCAGAGGCATATGAAGAGAACTGGTCCCTGCAAAGAAACCAGTCCTTGGCCCACAAAGTCCTTTCTCGCCTCCTCATGGACCGGAGCCGGGATGCAGCACACATCCTAAAAAGATACAAAGCCGCTCTCGGCGACGAGAACGTACCCGCAACATGGTTAGAAAACACGGTCGTCAAATCAGATCGGACTAAAAAAAAAAACGCACTGAAGAACAGAAAGGCCTCTGAAGAACGACCTGCAAAACAGTAACGTGCAAACAAGAACGTTACTGCCAAAAACAGATACGATCTGAAAACAAGCACTGTAACACAGATACGAACCCCAAAAGCACAAACTGTAAGACAGAAAACGTTTTTTAAAGCACGAAGACTGAAAAGCGCGAATCATCTCTCACCAAACTTTTACTAACACGCAGCAACACGATATCAGCAAAAGAGGCCGTCTTCCGCATGGAAATGACCTTTATAGTCCCTTCGTACGTGATGGACGTCACCGCGCACTGCTCGAGCTTTTGTGAAAAACGATGGTGTGTACGCAACGTCGTTTTGGAAAATGAAGTTTGAAAACGTTGTTTTTTTTCATGGAGAAAACGTCGTTTTTTTCATCGCAAAAAGAGATCGTGTGTACGCGGCATAACTTTTAAAGTGACACTAAATGATATCTTTATTTTCCAAAAATAATTTTAAACACATTCATTACTTAATGACCCTGTAAATGTTTTTTCATGAAAATGTTCTTACTCACTCACCTCTATTAACAAAGGTTAAATCACCTATTGATACGCTCAATATGTTACTACAACAACTTCAATTCACCCATTGGTATTGGTACAAGTTATGATGGGCAGAGGAGCTAGAACCTAAAGGCCCTGCAAGAGGAATATAATATCCCTTGCACCGATCTTTTCCAATTGGTATGTTTAAGACATTTTTTGCTCACCTTCCCTCTCCCGAATATCTAGAGCCCATCTACAATCTGGAATTTCTATAAACAATCTGCCACACCGTCTAAAGGTATCTTGTTCTTTTATAATAACCTAAAGGACAAAACGCATGTTTTCTAGGACCTCCCCGCCCCCCCCCCCCCCCCCTCCCATACAAACATGAGATGAAGACCTTCATGCATCATACACTACTTCTCAGTGGACCATGATATTTCGCTATACTCACACAAAAAATAACTTCCAGGTGGTACTCCACCCCTTACTGTATTGCCCATCCCTTTAAGCTGGCAAGGATGTGGTGAGGTTGGTAACCTACTCCACATCTTCTGGACTTGTAAAAATTCTATGTTGTTGCTGGTGTGTTGTGCTGCAGCTTCTCTCTAGTATGTCCTAATTTTTCACTACCCCCGAACCGGCCTCTGCAATTCTAAACCTTGTCTTTGACAAATTTTCTCCTGCTTATCAAACGATAGTCTCCAGCATCCTATTAGCGGCTAGACTTACTATCACGAGACACTGGAGTGGAAAAATGGCACCCAACCTTTCCAAAAATTGTATTATACTGTGTTGTATGTGGATACCTCTTGCCCTGTGAGGCAATCTCTGTATTTCTCTTTTCCTTCTATGCCCTGCAGTTGCAGGTGTTTGTATTCCTTAAAACCCTAATAAAAGGTTATTAAAATATGCTCTTACTGTGTTTTTTACCTCCTTGCAGCATCCTTTGTAAGCCCCTGAACCTCTCTTTTTGCCTCTCACTTCAATTTTTTATGGAATGAGCAGTTCATGCTAGTTGCTGTCATGTGCATTGCTCTTTGCACAGTTTGCATTCCAGAGTTCATATTCCCTAATCAATCTCAGGAGGGAGCAAAAGAGTGTGGCACCATGGAAAACAAACATTCCTCTAACAGGAAGTCGGATCACAGCAGCAAGAAAAGGGGACTTTGGAGATTTGGGGGAGGCTGAGAGTATTAGAGGGTACTTTTTTGAGTTAAGAATGCATACTTTAATAAAATGTGTTTTTAAACTAGAGTTTAGTGTCACTTTAATGTATATGTAAACCCCAGCAATGTACTTTTCTTTTTTGCTCTATTTGGTCTCCTAAATATACCATTGAAACAGTTTTTGTTATATTTGTTTGATATAGCTGTTGATCCTGCCAGAATCCAGTGCTGTCTTGTGTACACTGCAGTCTTACTCAAGCAATCTGGAGGTATGTTAGGACCACAGAGCATCCTTTGTTATGGAGGAGGGAAGGGAAGGTATTCTACAGACCCACCCTATGGTGACAATGCTGCATCTCCAAAAATACAGTATGGTGATTGAGTGTTGTCACCCTAAAACAGTACAAGTGTTACTGGAAGATCAACATTAAAACAAAGTAAGAAAAGCCTGAAAAAACCCAACTGCAGCCAACACACAAAAGGACTGGTATGCTGCAATATATTTAATTTTCTGTTCTTGAGTTTAAAAATACTTTAAGCATTAGGGAAGAATCGATGTTACAGATAATCTGCCTTCAGTGGTAATCTTCCGTACAGATCTCTACATGCAAAAAAAATTGAAAGTCATATAAAAATTACTTCAAAAAATAATTCACTCACTAAATATGCAGTTGCTGAAAATACATTACCTTTTCCCTGCATCCGCAATATGGAACAAACATATTTTATATCTTTTAAATTCAATCCAAGATACTTCCAAGAAAATATGTTCACAGTGGATTATACAATTCTCCCTGAAAAAAATGGAGGGGATTGGTTCCAAATCACAGGCTCCTTGGGTAGGGTCAAATTCATCAGCTAGTCTGATCTACTGTATTTACAAGCAATTACTGTGTACATTTCTAAGCAGTGTGAGAATTTATTTGCGATTGAAATGCTTTGACTTACCCTCTCATAAATAATACTTAGGATCTTTTCTACTATTTAGTAAACATTAATAAAAAGGTGTTTGAAATGTTCATAAAATAATAAACAAAAAAAAATTACTTCTAGTTTCTGGTTGGGTGTTATGTGTGGGTTCTGAGCCTACCGAACAGGTAGAACATTTTGGTGGAAATAAAACCATGATATAAAAAAATAAAAATGTATGAAATGGAAAATCATGGCTGTCAGTAGATACATATGTAGGACATACAACAACAATTGCACACTTTATGTATGTGAGCTGAATAATTTGATTAGAAAAAAACTGTAACCTAAAATAACAAACACAGTTAAATAGCTCATACATCTGAAGTCACTTTTGTGTGTGCTTTTACAACTTTACTAAATCACACTTTAAAGAGGTTGTAAAGGTACATGTTTGTTCACCGTAATGCATTATGCATTAAGGTGAAAAAACAACATCAGAGGATTTAGCACCCCCCTGAGCCCACTTTTACTTACCTGACCCCTCAAAAGTCCTGCGCGCTGTGACTGCGCTGGCTTCTTGACTGGGCTTCTTGGCTCATTTCATTGGTTGATTGATAGCAGCGCAGCCATTGTCCTCCCGCTGCTGTCAATCGCAGCAATGACACGCCACGCCGGGGGGTGGTGTATAGAGTAATACAGTCAGCAGCTATAGCCGCAGGCTGTATCATGGGAGTGTGCGCCCACAAGAACTAACCCCCAGAGAAAGCTCCATGAAGGGGGTTAGTTCTTGCGGGGGAGGTGGAAGCCTAGACAGCCGCCGAGGGACCCCAGAAGACCAGGATCGGGGGCCACTCAGTGCAAAACGAGCTGCACAGTGGAGGTAAGTATAACATGTTTGTTATTTAAAAAAAAAAACTGAAACCTTTATGCCCTGCACACACGATCGGTTCGTCTGATGAAAACTGTCGATGGACAGTTTTCATCGGATGAACCAAGCGTTGTGGGGGCCCCATTGTTTTTTTTTTCCATCGGTGAAAAGAAATAGAACCTGTTTTAAATGTTCTGATGGTTAAAAAAACGATCGTCTGTGGGGAAATCTATCGGTTAAAAATCCATGCATGCTCAGAATCAAGTCGACGCATGCTCAGAAGCATTGAACTTCATTTTTCTCTGCTGTCGTTGTGTTTTACGTCACCGCGTTCTTGACACGATCGGATTTTTATTGTATGGTGTGTAGGCAAGATTGATGAAAAGTCAGCTTCATCGGATATCTGATGAAAAAATCCATCGGTCCCTTTTCATCGGATGAATCAATCGTGTGTACGTGGCATTAGTGTCCCTTTAAAACATTTTATACTATATAATAGAATAGATGATAGACATAAGAAGAAACCCTACAGCCAAACTTTTAACCAAGTGCTGTATTTCAATGCAGTGCTACAAAACTACCAGGTGGGGGACAACTGTTTTGTTTAAATCAATGTAATCAATAGCCATTAATCATTTTGTAGTAGACATTCACTTTGGTGCAGCAAAAGCCCTAGCAAATAAATCAATCCTAATGAGAATCTGAAAATAAGAATCTAACACATCTAGCTAGTTAAAGGGCTACCAAAATGCTACGTTAAAACTGATATTTTTTACATTTAACCTTTGCTGTGAAGCCTGTCATGCAGTAATGTAAAGGACACTAAAATAATAGTTTTTACCTTTTATTTTTGTATAGCATTAAAGGACGTTAAAAGCTTATTCATGCATGAATTTTATTGCAGGATAAACATTTTAAGTAGAAAACTTCTTTCCTACATGGCTGTTTCTCATCTATGAACTGCAGTTAATTGTGTTTGTAAAGGGAAAATATAAGGGCAGAGAACAGGTAATACTGGCCCACCTACAATTTGGTTGTTGGTTCCTGAGTATCCATTTGCAATACTAGCTTTTAGAAAGTTGACACTTTATACCTTTTCAGGATCTTCTTGAGGCCAATTGGCAGTGTGATAAAGTCAGGTGTAGACACCTTAGGCTGCCGCTACCAAGATAAACTATACTTTTGTAAACCTGTAGTATAAATTAAACCTTATTAAGTGCCTAATTGTATTTAATGCATGCAACCTGCCCTTCCTTTCTATTGGACATTACTACTGGTCAATAAATTTGATGGGTAGCCTTATGCCGCGTACACACGGTCGTTTTTTGCGATGAAAAAAAAACGACGTTTTTTTAAAACGTCATTTAAATTGATCGTGTGTGGGCAAAACGTCGTTTTTTTGTCTTAAAAAAAAACGAGCAAAAAAAAATTCCAACATGCTTGAATTTTTTGTGTCGTTTTTCAAAACGTTGTTTTTTGTGTCATAAAAAGTGATGGTGTGTGGGCAAAACGATGTTGAAAACGACGTTTTTAAACCCGCGCATGCTCAGAAGCAAGTTATGAGACGGAGCTTCAATGGAAGTGCCGTCGAACGTGGTGTACGTCACCGCGCTTTGCTAGAGCTTTGTAGAAAAACGATGGTGTGTACGCAATGTCGTTTTGGAAAATGAAGTTTGAAAAACTTAGTTTTTTTTCATGATTGAAAATGTCTTTTTTTTTCATCGCAAAAAACGACCGTGTGTACGCAGCATTAGGCCCCATATAAACTTGTGCGATTCTTTTTTTCTGTGTCACACGTCTCGCTGCAATTCATGGCAATAGAAATCACTTTTTTCGCTTCATTCATTTTTTTGCTTTTTCCGAAAATTCGTGAAATTCAAAAAAAAAAATGTTATCTTATTTTTTGCTTTTTTTCGAAAATCGAAATTTCTCAAAATTTGTTAAAAAACTAATTTGAAACTAAACGAATTGCACATGTCTAGTAACATGGGGCAGTGCAATTTTTTTGAAAAGGCAGGTGCTTCTAGTAGTGCAGCATTTGGACTTTGACCTCATAAACCTCAATCGAAGTGCATGAAAAGCACATGAAAAACACATGTACATGCATTTTTTTGTGCATTTTGTTTTGTGTGCTCAAAAACTAGCCTCCTCTTCCATCCAAAAAATGTGCAAAAATGTGCAAAAAAACACGCGCTGATGCTTATGCAACCAGAGGCGTATCTAGTGAAAACGGCGCCTGTGGCAAGCACTGAAACTGCTCCCCTGTCAAAACATTTCAAATCTTTTAGATAGCCAGGGACAAGGAGGGACGCAGTGCGCGAGGACAGAGAGGGACACTGGGGACCACTGGCAGCTGGTGCTGAAAATTTGGGGAGGGACACAAAGAAACTGAAAAAAAAATCTATTGCAGCCACTGTGCCCATCAATGGTCAGTCATCGGACGTCATGGGGGCACCTGTCACTCCCCCTCCTAGGCCTAGAAGTAGCAATATCAGCAACTGCTGTTCCAGCGATGTGCTTCAGTAGGTCTGCCGTGATGACGGGAGCTGCATTAGTGCGGGAGGCGGCCGCAGGAGGATGGTGTGTTTTTTTTTTTGTGCGGGGGTAGCTTTTTGCTGGCCCCCCTCCTCATGGCACTTGCCATGGCTGCCATACCCTAGATACGCCACTGTATGCAACAGTAATAGTGTAAACCTAATCTTAGTGGGCAACAGTAAGTCCCAGAAAGTGGGAGAGAGTGGGCCAGCCCTTGACCTTCCTTCCTTTCTTAAAGCTGAAGTTTAGGTATGGCAGTTTTTAAATGGACCTATTGACCAATGTACTGTAAGCATGTATGTGCCATACCTGTGGCATCTCCATGGAAGTGGGAATTCAATGTAATAGGAACTGCTACTACAGTGATCTCCACTAGCTTCTGGGTCCTGTGCTGAGCAGCTGCCCTGTGGCGTTGTGAACACAGGAGGTCACTTCCTCAGCATGGGTGCCATTTTGAGAACAATTCTCACAATGAATGCAAAGCGTTCTCTGATTTGAAAAGGTGTACAGGCAGGGTGGTCATGTCACAATCTCAAACTTGTCCAATCAGAGAATGCTTTTCATTCACTGAGAAAATGTGTGCTCTGAATGGCCCCATGCCAAGTGAGTGTTTTTAGTAAGCAGCAGGGCAGCTTCTCATTACAGGACCTGAAAGCTAGCGGCAATCTCTGTAGTAGTGGTACCTGCTACATTAATTTTCAGCTTCCATGGGGATCCCACAGGTATGGCATATGCATATGCATCCAACTTGGACCAATGTAGCTATGTAAGATTTGCCATACCTAAAGGTCAGTATTTGCATATTAGAATGTCCCATATCTTGGGGAAACTTGGGAAGAGAATGGAAGATAAGTAATGATGCTTTGATTTTCTTAAGCCATCCTTTTCATAGTTCTGTGAGAGGTTTACATTCAAGGTCAACAAAAACTTTTACACACAGCGGTTTATTAACCACTTGCCGACTGCTGCACGCCGATATACATCGGCAGAATGGCAGCGGTAAGCAAATGGACGTACCTGTATGTCCCCTTTAAGAAGCCGCGTGGCGTGCCTGCGTACTCGATGTTCGCTGGCAGCCCGCAATCGTGTCACGGAGAGGCAGAATGGGGGGATGCCTGTGGAAACAAGTCATCTCCCTGTTCTGCCTAGAGACAGGACACTGATCTTCTGCTCCCTGTCCCCGGGAGCAGTGATCAGTGTCGTGTCACTAGTATCCCAGGCCCTACAAAGTTAGAATCACTCCCTAGGACACACTTAACCCCTTCCTCAATTTGTTTGGGTGCAACGTCGTATGACCACGCAATTGTCAGATAAAGCGGCGCAGTACCGAATCGCAAAAAATTGCCCGGTCATTGGGCAGCCAAATCCTCCGAGGCTGAAGTGGTTAAAGAATGCTTATAGACTATGTGATACACCATTATCTTCAGGGTAGGCATTTAAAAATAAAATTATATTTTGCTCACATTTTTAATTCAGAAGCACTTCCCTCGGTATAATTACAATAGTAACCACAAAATGTGCATTTAAAAACCAGACAAGAAAAATTTAATTCGACAAAACAGACCTTAGTCACTCTACAATGTTTTCTCTCTGTCCATAGTCTTCCCATGATCGTACTTTTACTACTCTCTTCTCAATGTTTTCTCGGCTGTAAGTCGGAATAATTAGGGCAATGTCTGAGATTTTATTACAGCAATCTGTTGCAGCAATCTGCTTTTAAACATATATTCTTAAGAGAATTTAAATTCTTCTCCACATTATTAACTTTTTTTTCCTCCTTTCTGCAATTTCAGTTTTGCTGCCTTTTGCTTTGGCTGAGATAAGAGACTTGTAGAGATAACCGCAACATGCTACAAGCAAGAAAACAGTGTAATCCTTCATTAAATCTGAACCTGGGGCGTTTCATGTTTGGGAACAGATATAAATCGCACAGGAAAAAGCCAAGACTTGCATCATTAAAGGAAAGCATATATGGTTTAGATATCTTGTTCTCCTTAAATTAATTCATTTTAGCCTGTCATTATTGAAAACTGTAAGATACCTCAGTTAGAGCTGCCAAAGAAATAATATTTCAAGCCAAGTAAATTGCAGCAGTGGGATATGTTAAATTTCAGAAAAAGTAATGGATACATTGAACCATTTATGCAGGCTGTGCAAGGACTCATTTAACAGTTGTGGTATGATGGCAACAGAAGAGAAGGAACACCTCTGAAACATGGTCGTAGAAGAGGATGACATACTTATAGTTCCATTAGCCACACAATTCTGGAAAGCAGATTAAAATAAATATGGGATTGTACACCCCACCAACACCCATCATACCATAAGAACATACCTTAAATATAAAATAAACACAACAAGGATTGTGGAAAAGTTTAGGCCGTGGCCCCTTTATTGGGTTTAAAACAATTTTAATTATGAAATTAACTTTAACCTTTAATACCAAACAGAATCGCTGTTAACCATTAACAGACCAACATGCTTAGTCACTAAGACTCAAGCAGCAATATCTTATACCAACCAAATACCAGTTTACCAACCACTGTCCACCCACAAAGTGGGCGACATTACCCAAAAAGATAGCTGTTCAATATCAAACAAAACTGTTGGTAACCAATAACAAATCAACTTGCTTAGTCACTACGACTCAAGCAGTAATATTTTATATAAAACAAGTAACAGCGTACAACCACTGAATAGCAAATCAACTTGCTTAGTCACTACGACTCAAGCAGTAATATTTATATAAAACAAGTAACAACTGTCCACACCACAAAGTGGGCGACATTACTCAAAAAGATAGCTAATCAACTTGCTTAGTCACTACGACTCAAGCAGTAATATTTTATATAAAACAAATAACAGCGTACAATCACTGTCCACCCACAAAGTGGGCGACACTACCCACATAAAGGGAGACCGCGACAAGGGGAATTATAGGGGAGGGAGGGTGGGAGAGCAGGTCAAAAGATCCAGAAGGAAAGCTGAGGAGAATCCAGAGGTGAGTCCAGCTGAGAGACCTGAGGTAAATGCTGACTCCTCCTAGTGACAGGAGAGGATATAAGTAAAAGGTTACACTCATTGGCTAGATGTTTCCCGCCAAAGGATTTGTCACCAATCCAGTGATCTGCAGCTGAGATTAATCTTTCTAACAGCAGCAGGCAGCTTGTCACCTGAAACACAAAACAGAAAGAACCAGCAAAGCAGCCATAGAGAGACATGTACTTATCAATTATCATAGCCCTCTATTAAGAGTAAAATGTATTCATTGAACAAAAGGGCGTTAGGGGGCGACAATCCCATGGGGCCACTTCTCTATTTTATTCTTTCGTGGCCCTTACATGGGATTGTACACCCCACCAACACCCATCATACCATAAGAACATACCTTAAATATAAAATAAACACAACAAGGATTGTGGAAAAGTTTAGGCCGTGGCCCCTTTATTGGGTTTAAAACAATTTTAATTATGAAATTAACTTTAACCTTTAATACCAAACAGAATCGCTGTTAACCATTAACAGACCAACATGCTTAGTCACTAAGACTCAAGCAGCAATATCTTATACCAACCAAATACCAGTTTACCAACCACTGTCCACCCACAAAGTGGGCGACATTACCCAAAAAGATAGCTGTTCAATATCAAACAAAACTGTTGGTAACCAATAACAAATCAACTTGCTTAGTCACTACGACTCAAGCAGTAATATTTTATATAAAACAAGTAACAGCGTACAACCACTGAATAGCAAATCAACTTGCTTAGTCACTACGACTCAAGCAGTAATATTTTATATAAAACAAGTAACAACTGTCCACCCACAAAGTGGGCGACATTACTCAAAAAGATAGCTAATCAACTTGCTTAGTCACTACGACTCAAGCAGTAATATTTTATATAAAACAAATAACAGCGTACAATCACTGTCCACCCACAAAGTGGGCGACACTACCACATAAAGGGAGACCGCGACAAGGGATTATAGGGAAGGAGGGTAGAGCAGGTCAAAAGATCCAGAAGGAAAGCTGAGGAGAATCCAGAGGTGAGTCCAGCTGAGAGACCTGAGGTAAATGCTGACTCCTCCTAGACAGGAGAGGATATAAGTAAAAGGTTACACTCATTGCTTAGATGTTTCCCGCCCAAAGGATTTGTCACCAATCCAGTGATCTGCAGCTGAGATTAATCTTTCTAACAGCAGCAGGCAGCTTGTCACCTGAAACACAAAACAGAAAGAACCAGCAAAGCAGCCATAGAGAGACATGGACTTATCAATTATCATAGCCCTCTATTAAGAGTAAAATGTAGTCATTGAACAAAAGGGCGTTAGGGGGCGACAATCCCATGGGGCCACTTCTCTATTTTATTCTTTCGTGGCCCTTACATGGGATTGTACACCCCACCAACACCCATCATACCATAAGAACATACCTTAAATATAAAATAAACACAACAAGGATTGTGGAAAAGTTTAGGCCGTGGCCCCTTTATTGGGTTTTAAAACAATTTTAATTATGAAATTAACTTTAACCTTTAATACCAAACAGAATCGCTGTTAACCATTAACAGACCAACATGCTTAGTCACTAAGACTCAAGCAGCAATATCTTATACCAACCAAATACCAGTTTACCAACCACTGTCCACCCACAAAGTGGGCGACATTACCCAAAAGCCAGGTTACCAACCTGGCCCCACCCCACCACCGCGGCCTACAAATCACTCTTCACAATCTAGCACTAGAAAATGCCCTTATTAATGGCAAAGAAAATGTACCAAAAATATACCTCCCACATCTCCAGAATTATAGAGAGGGGCACCCTTCTGCACAGTAAGTAACAAAGGACATGTCCCCGGTTACAGGGACCTCAAGGATCTAATATGCAGAAAATGATGGCTCAACAATACATGTGCTTTTTACTTACCTCTACTTTTCATTTATAATGATTTTTCAAAATAACAAATGCAGTAATATAGAGGCTGGATAAAAAGCTTAGTGCAGCATAACACTTTGGCAGCAATAGTACATTTTGTATAGAGATGTACATATCAGACTAAAAAGCAGGACAACTGAAGCTGCATGGGGGACAGGGGAAATTTGGTCCCAATGGAGGGACAATTGGACCCTATGCCAAATACTGCTAGACCTCTGATGTAACTCTGCAGATCACAGTAGGGATAAAATGAAGTAACTTATAATGAGTATACCGTAAATTAGCATATCAATCAATGTTATGGTAACTGTACCATGAGCTGAAGCTCAGGCCTAGAAAACCATTTATTTGTACAGGACAGTTCCCGTTTTTTTTTAGAAGGTCTAATATTTTTAATCCCTTTCAGGTGAACAAGAAGGATATCTAACACAGCTTACACTTGCAAATAGGGAATATGATCAGCCAACTATTCCAAATACATAACCCGTATACCCTGCAAGAGGACTGGATTTTTAACAGAAATAAAATCCTCTGCACTAGGCAACATATGAATGTCAACTATTCATACTATTATTTTTATATATAAAAAGGCGGGGACTTGCATAATAAATGCAAAGAGCAGGGTGGACATAAAGAGCAGGGCACCCATCTACGTCCTGATGCACTCCCTATGTAGCAGCTGCATATCCTGCACCATAAACATCTTTTAGGGATTTAAATTATGATTCTGATAAAGGAGAGCCATTCATATGTGACAAAAAAAAAAAAAAAAAAAAACTTGCAAATAGTGGAAATTGCTGAATCAGCTCTATTGGGCAATGGGAATGTCCTAAGGCATTAAATCATAACTGCCTATCCTTGTTTTGCTAATCTAATTCTGCAAACACTTTTGTCCAGCAAGTTAACAACTTGCCTCAAATAACCAGTCTGAACGGAGTGGGAAAGCAGCTCTAATGTGTTTTATATGCAGAAGAACAGGTTGATTCCATAGCCGTATCAAAATCACATGACATGTTTAATGCAATTTGTGACCCAATAGCAGCATATAAACACTGCTTCTAAAATCCTTTTAAGAATTCCTAACCAAAAACGAGAATTATATGCAAAGTCATTATGTCTCAAACTCCTACTAACAGTTTTGTGAAAGAGTGTGGAAACAACCACTTTAATACATGTCATATGAAGGCCAAACAAGTTCTGCAGAGTTCCCTAAAGAGAAGCAACCAGTGGCATAGATAATGCAGGTTGTCTCAGAAAGGGAATGGAATATTATGTGAGGATATAACTGCAAGCAAAAAAAATGTTTTTAAGGATGTTGTAGGCCATTGCTCACTGCTGGGGTAACCGCTGTCCTGAAACACTGCAAACATAGCAAAACAAAGCATTTGCTATTAAATGTTCGGCTACCCTGAAAATGCCTTACTTTAACCTTAACATTAAATGAAGACCAGGAAGAACCATATATCTTAGACAATTAATTGCATAAAAAACGCTATTCTAACATGCACCAATAAGAGGCTCTGGCGGCTGAACTGCTTGCTCCAAAGTGCCACAGCCCCAACAACAGGGAAGAGCCCAAGTGAACAATATTCTTAGGGATACCATGAAAATGCAATATTCTGGTCAAAACGCTGAACATTATTTACCAGACCAGAGATGACCACATTCAATATACTAATGTTGCATCTGTAGATAACTAGAAAATGTTCATCTAAAACTAATTCCACCTGCCACATAGAGCTAACATTTTAAGTTGAAATAAATTACGCTAAAATTCTGCTCACAGGCATAATGCCTGATACAAACACTAAAATGCTCAAGGACAACTGAATCACATAAACAGTATACACATTTCTGATAAGGTGGTTCTGAAAAGATACTGTGTCTTTTTTTTTAGGAGTCTAAAAAACCATCCTGGCAAACTCTATACTGACACCAGGAAATAAATGTGGAGCAAGGCAGAACTGTGATTCAGCAGATAAAGGGACATGATACCAACAAACTGGAAGACCAGGGGGATCACTTTCCCCATGCTCACTGGACTCTGGCTTTGAGAACAAACTTCCCACCAGGCAACAGTGTTTTCAAAGCAGATTTCTGCAGCACTGTAGCAGAAATGCATTGTGATTTAAAGAAAATCAGAGCCCTCTATAGAATTGAGAGGAGGAGGAGCATTGGCGGATGCAGATCTGTGTGGCAGAGCCTCAGAGGATATCATGTAGCTACACCAAAAAACCTACGAATGCTTCACTATTGAATCTTCATGCTGCTTATCAAGAAAATACATTTGAGATGAAACAAGAAGAGTATGACCAGGGACTCACAAGCTCCTGACCAAAAGCAGAGAACAAAAAGATTTAATGTCAGATTTGACTAAAAGGGCATCTGATCAAATGATCTAAATCACAAAAAGAGCTTGATATACTGCAGATTTAGGTATATCAATGAGAATATGCTATCACCAATTAGATCAATAAACTTGAACCCTTAGGAACTGACAAATGATTAAACTCATGGGTTTTCTTCATAACCTAAATAAACACATGGAGGAAGGATCCTCACTTCATACATTTATTTTGAAAATCCTAAAACACTATCGTGTCTACATGTCATGTTCTGTGACACACTGTGAACTGTATGTGTACTGCTTAAACACAATATCAGGCAACTCATTCACAAATGTAAAACTTACAAGCCTAAAACAGCCTAATTCCTGAAAAGAAAGTAAATAAAAACCCTCAGAAAAAACAATGATGATAGCACACATGTAACCACACAATCTCCACTAACAACCCTGACATGTTGTATACTGCACAGGAGCACTATCCTAGCACAGTACTGTACCTACAATAACTGCAGAAAATGAAAACACAATGAAGACATTTCACAGGTCAGAAGTGTGATGAGTAAACTATAAATGAAAGCATAGAGAGCTGAGAGTGAACCAGGATGGGGTGACTAAAGGCTGACAGACAGAGCAGAGTGAGCAGGGAAGACACTGACAGAGGAGACTGAAGCAGACAGAACAGAATAAAGTGTGTGTACATTTCCAGCCCTTAGAGCCTTCACTCACCCCCTAGTCTGTGGTGATGATGATGATCCTGCTGAAGATGTGTTTATCACGCTGTCGGCCCATGGTAGCAGTTTCAGACCCGCTGCCTACCTGGCCTATGCTGTTGGAACAGTGGTGCTGTGGGTGTCTGAGTAGGGGCTCCTTATCCTGCGTATTCTTTCACCGTAGCTTCTGTCCTGTCAGCGGTCCTCTTCTTCTGGTCCCTGTAAAGTCCCAGTGGTGATGTGATGTGATGCTCCTATGGTTTTTCCTCAGGTCCAGGTCTGCCTACAGGTGGATGAAAAGTTCCATGTCTGGCCTCAGGTAACCTGTTACCATCAGTATTTAGAGTATACCTGGCACTTCAGGAATGAGAGGCACAATACAGACCCAGGGCCCACAGATGTAAGTGAAGATACAGCTGTCACCAGTGAAAACTGAGAGGGGGGGGGTAAAAAATAAAATAAAAAATAAATGAATGAATGACTGAGGCAAGCCTTTCTCCAGGGGAATTAGTCCTTTGAAGTAGTTCATGAAATAGAATATCCATTCTGGGCTGAGAGCAGGTCAAAAGATCCAGAAGGAAAGCTGAGGAGAATCCAGAGGTGAGTCCAGCTGAGAGACCTGAGGTAAATGCTGACTCCTCCTAGTGACAGGAGAGGATATAAGTAAAAGGTTACACTCATTGGCTAGATGTTTCCCGCCAAAGGATTTGTCACCAATCCAGTGATCTGCAGCTGAGATTAATCTTTCTAACAGCAGCAGGCAGCTTGTCACCTGAAACACAAAACAGAAAGAACCAGCAAAGCAGCCATAGAGAGACATGTACTTATCAATTATCATAGCCCTCTATTAAGAGTAGAGTAAAATGTATTCATTGAACAAAAGGGCGTTAGGGGGCGACAATCCCATGGGGCCACTTCTCTATTTTATTCTTTCGTGGCCCTTACATTCCTGTTTATTTAGGATGAATGATATCATGCTATGAGCAATACAATTAGGTTGGTTTGGATTGTAGCTGCCAATGCTTAAAAAACATCTTTGCATTTTTGTTTAGTTCACTAAGTAGGGTTACCACTGTTGTCATGTCAATGTGCCCTATGTCGTTCTTTGTTGCTTGTCTTTCAATAACAACCAGTGACAATACTTTGTGAAAAAGAACTAACAGAACACATACCGCCAAAGCATGTTTTGTGTCACTATTTCCTATCACTATGTCCACTATCTTGTCCAATCACAGGATGCCTTGTATTCTTTGAAATACAATACAAGATGTTTTCTGAATAGAGGAGCTACACAGCAGTTGTACTGCTGGAACTTCAGCAGCAGTGACATCATCATCAGAGGCAACATGTAAATACATTTTTCAAGAAAGAAACAGCAGCCACCAGTGGGACACAATAGCTAATGTTCCAAAAACGTTTTTGCCCACAATTCAACTTAAAACTTGAGACACTTTAAAATTCTCCCTTGTAGTGGTGGCTGTACTTCATCCAAAGTGGAGACACCCTAAAACAGGAAGTGTATTACTGGCTGGATCACCAGGTATAAATAAAGGAGAATATATATACTAGGGCTGTGCAAATTAACTTTTAATTAATCGATTAATCTTTAATTTTTTTGATCGATAAAAATCTTTTTGATCGATAAAAATCTTTTTGATCGATAAAAATCTTTTTGATCGATTAAAATTCTTTTGATTGGTACTCGCCTCTCCGCCGGCTTCTGGGCCTTCAGGGAGTTCCGTCGGAGATCCGGTGACATCACAGACACCGGCGGGGCTTGCCGTGTCCATCTGAAGGGCTCCTTTGCTGTGCCTTTATATCTGCATGCCGGCAGGACCTTACTATCATGCAAGGGCTGATTCACTTCCCTCTATCACTTCCCTCTATCAACCTGGGATTCTACAACCATCCACTGGGAGTTGTGATAGTTCCCTTCACGAGACATCTACATGCCGACGGACTGATGTTAACCTCTGCTCATCTGGATTTAGCAGTGGTATCGTTGTACACATTTTTATACCAGTATCATACTTAGCTACATGTTTTTATGACTGCTTTTGGTACTGTTTGGTATTACTTGCACCATTTTTACAGTTTATGTAGCTCCATCGATTTTATCTCCAGTGCAATATTTATTTGGTTACCTACTTGAAGACTATAAAAGTTTTAATGCTATTCCCGTCAAGCGCTGCCTTTGTGTGTTTTTTGTATCCTGCTATCCATTTTTCCAGTTGTATGTGTGTTATCATTAATCGAAATTAGTCGATTAATCGATTAAAAAAAAAAAACGATTAATCGAACACAAAAATTTTGATCAGTAACAGCCCTAATATATACATATATATGTAGCACCCTGTAGTTTAGGCAGGGAGCTCCTCACAAATGTACTTGTCAGGAGTAGTTATCCTGGTTGATTGATACAGATCCATTGATTTCTCTCTAAGTTTGGCCTTGTTGCACATTTCTCATCTACCACTAGGTGGCCGGGTACTTGCTGGTGCTAGATATGAGAACCCAAGGTCAGGTTATGGATATGTGGGGGATCTCAGTCAATAGGCAGGGGTTTCCTTGGATCCCTTGGCCTGCTGGGAGAGCCTATATATTCATTCAGTTGGAGTCAGGTGATCTATGTTCTGTGCCACCTGTCTGGCTGGACGTTTGTTGTTTGCCCGGGCTGCTAGTCCGGAGATTGGGCCTATCCCAGGGCGCGTCTGGCTGCTAGGCCATGGGAGGGCCCATTAAGAAGCAAGAGAGAGCAGGGCAGGGTTGAGATTGTGGCTTGCAGTCCAACCAAATTGACGGTTCTGCCAGCCGGAGAACCTGTCAGTGGTCAAAGGTAGAAAGGGAAGCTGTCGCAACTTGGGACCAACCACCTTATTAACAGGGACCAAGGTGAGTAACTGAAGCAAGTACCAGAGACACAGTCTCACCAAACGGGCATGGTGGAGAATCGGGAATCTTCAGGCGGTGATCAAGTCAGGGACCCAGCCAGTGGAGGTGATGCTTTCAGAGCAGCCTTGTGTGTCAAGCCAGGGGCCAGCAGGAATGAAGCTTGAGAAGTATCTAGAGGGCCAAGCTAGGGACCCAAAGATTGAAGGAGCTCAAGGGATTCAGAATTAGCGAATCATAGGGTCTAGTGAGATCAGATGTTAGAAGCAGATGTGGCTTCTTGCTGGGGCTTTTCCCTGCATGGCTGTCCTCCTATTGAAGTCTGCCAATTGAGTTTGCAACTATCTAAGGGTGTCCTGGCCCTAATCCTCTCTCCCCCCAAAAATACAAAAAGGACTGTTAAGAGAAATAAAACCTCTTTTACATCCAAGAAGTGTCTGGTGCCCAATGACTTTCACCATCTTTGCACCCACTATGCCTCACAACCTACCACATACAGAAGGATGTCAGCTAACTCTGGCTCTGGAGGTTCTCATTAGATCAAAGGAGACCTGAGACCATGCTACATTTTTTTGATTTTTAGTTTAATACTGCTTTAAAGGAGAAGCACAGCCAAAGCTCATTTAGCTGTACTTCACCTGTGAATCACAGGAGTGCAGTTCGTGCTGCACTCCTGTGACTAATTTTTTTACATCACAGAAACGGTCCAGGCTCGGTAAAGATCGCAACCATGTGGTCGAAGCCACCCACATGCCTGGACCGTCACCTGGCTCAGCCTCTCACCAACCACTGGGAGGCCACTCCCACCCCCTCCACAACCCAGTGCTCCAGTAAGCGCAGGGGTCAGAAAAGAGAGCAGTCAGCTGTGACAAAACTGTCTCACTGCAAATTGAGGCGTAGAAGTCGGGGGAGGGTGAGTCTCCTGCAGACATATGACATCCGCGTTCACCCGCTTGACAGGTTTGTTCAAACCCCGGACATTCCAGGACATAATTCTGGTTATCTTAAACATTTTAACACATGAGAAACTAAAGCAAGGATAACAATAATGTACCCATAGTGCTGTGTGTTATAGGAGCAGGCCTAGCGAAAAACTTTGCACCAATTCTCTGGAAGAAAACAAGTATAGGCGTAGCAAAATAAAGTGACAAAGTAGTGGCAGCAGTCCCAATGAAAGGCATGACATGAAATAGGCAGGTAGAGAAGTCACGAGAGAGCCAGTGGCTCTAAGCAGCATTTAGGGCATCAATAGTGGTGATCCCATGGTGGAGTATTCCAAAAGGTAAAAACACAACAAAAATAAAAACAAAGAGTAATAGGCCAACATGGCCAAACTTGTATGCCACAAGGCAATGGGAGGTCTGGACCACACCGTCTTGGGGGCAACAGTGGAAGTGCACATAAGCGTCTTAACTTCTCAACAGCTAGAACAAGTAGCCCTGGTGTTAGAAAGAGGTCCATACATCAACAGCTTCTCCGCCTTGACAAGTAGAAATAAAGGAGCCATAGTATAGCAATTGTACATTACCCATCAGGAGGAGCACAGCTCCGGTTGCGAGACTCCCGGATGGACTGTTCTTCCCAGTCAATCAAAAAAGTGAACTGAGCCCAGTGCTTCCACCCTGAGGCGGGATGGGTTTAGCATGGCGTATTTCAGATCCAGAGCTCTAAGACGACGTTTAACATCTAGGAATTTTGCACATTGTTTCTGCAGCTCAGCAGAGAAGTCAGGGAAAAAAAGATCTTAGTATTATCAACTTTCAAAGCCACTGGCTTGATCCTGGCATTATGTAGTATAGCATCCCTGTCCTTAAAATGAAGGAGCTTGAAAAGAAAGGGTCTTGGAGGAGCCCCCGGCAGTGGAGGCCGAGCAGGGACTCTGTGTGTACTCTCCACAGAGAACATTGGAGTGAACACCTCCTTGCCAAACGCAGCCACCAGCCAATTCTCAATGTATTCTGCAGGATTCTTCCCCTCTGCTCTCTCAGGCAGCCAAACCAGTCTGATGTTGTTCCTTCTCATTCTATTCCTCTAAACGATAGGAGTGCTGTGTGAGGAGATGGTTATTATATGTGAGATCCCTCTGCATGGGCGCCATTTCATCTTCTATAGAGCTCACTCTCCCTTCCACCACAGAGGTTCTCTCCCTCAGCTTCTGGGCATTCTGCCTCATAAACGAGATTTCTGCTTTTACCCCCTTAATGTCAGCAGTGAGAACTGTTAGGGAAGCATTGCGCATTTTTATTGCCGCGAAAATGTCTCTAAGCGAGGGCTCACTATCAGCGTTAGGGCTGGAGAGGGCATGAGGCCTAGTGGAGCCACCTTCAGGGGTACTCACTGCACTCCATGGGAACCCCGATCCGCCTGCATCCTTCAGGGGGACGTGTCATCGGCCTGAGACGTGCATCCAGGAGGGTCTCCAGGCACTCCAGACTGGGCATTGAGGTCCGTGGCCAGCGATATGGAGAAAAGTTTCTCCGCTCCCTCCCTGTGTCTCTCCTTAGCCGTGTGTTTGGCCAGGGTGCCATTTTGGGCCATGCTGTCTGCTGTCCGGGCCGCAGACTGCTTCTTTTCAGCGGACATCTGGTGAGTATCGGGCCTTGGGAGGTAGCAGGACACTCCGGGGACCTTCCAGCAGCCAGCGGGCAGTGAGAACAGGTAAACCGGGCTGTAGATCAGGATGAGGTAGCGGAGATTCGGCGGAGAGAGCTAAAGGTGCGTCCGGCTACATCCGCTGCTTGGCCACGTCCCCTCAAGAAATATTCCTTTTGACCACTACAAGCACAAATATCTACTGCATCATCTTGTTTGCCTGAACCATTGTGCATGTGATAAAGATATTTGTAAATGCAAAGTATTTGGTGAGTTTAACTACCCTGTATACAGGGCAGGACTTAGGGTGGTGGGGGCCCCTGGGCTTGAGTGTTGATGGGGCCCCCTGGAGCGAGGGGGGATCATAGTTGTTGAGCGGGGGGGCGAATTGAAGTTGTTGAGCGGGGGGGGGAATTAAAGTTGTTGAGCGGGGGGGCATTTAAGTTGTTGAGCGGGGGGTGCACACTTTAAAGTTGTTGAGCGGGGGGGGGTGACTCCTCATCTGTGCACAGAATACAAATAATGAAATAATATATATATATACACACACATACACATACATATATATATATATATATATATATATATATAAAAAAGGGGGTAGCCATCCGGGGCCCTGGGGATCTCTGGGCCCTATAATAAAAAAATAAATAAATAAACATTTATAAAAAATATAAAGAACATGTAAATATTTTTATTAAAAAAAAGGGGGGTTGCCATCCGGGGGCCCTGGAGACCTCTGGGCCCTTTAATAATAATAATAATAATAAATGTATATATATATATATATATATATATATATATATTAGAGCTGCACGATTAATCGTCAAGAATCGTTATCGCGATCTTTTTCCCGTTGCGATTCTTGATACAGGGTTTCACAATCTTTCACATGAAAATTATTTTCTCTCTGCACTTTGGTATGCAAAGAATTTCCTGTCTGCTCTCAGCCAAAAGTCAGTCTGGGCAATCTGCCAAGTTTTGGAAACATTCTTTATCAGTGGAAAGTTAAGTCTAAACATTGTATCTCTTCAAAGGAATTAACTTCTTCTGTATGTAAATTAGGAATTTTTAACCACTTAAACACCAAACCTTTTTCTGACAGCTCTTTTCAAGTTAAAATCATTATTATTTTTTTTGCTAGAAAATTACTTAGAACCCCCAAAGATTATATAATTTTTTAGTAAAGACCCTGGCCTAGAGAATAAAATGGCGGTTGTTGCAATATTTTATGTTGCACTGTATTTGCGCAGCAGTCTTTTTAAATGCATTTTTTTGGAAATACTTTAATGAATTAAAAAAAAAAAAAAATAGGCAGTAAAGTTAGCCCATTTTTTTTTTTTTGTATAAATGTAAAAGATTTTACGCCGTGAGAATCGTGAGAGAGTCGTGATCTTCATTCTAGGCAGAAAAATTGTGATTCTCATTTTGGCCAGAATCGTGCAGCTCTAATATATATATATATATATATATATAATTTTTTTTTTTATTAATAAAAAAAGTGGGGGTTGCTGTCCGGGGCCCTGGAGGCCTCCAGACCCCTAAAAAAAAAAAAAACATTTATAAAAAAAATACATAAAAAAGGGAAGTTGCCATCCGGGGGCCCTGGGGACCTCTGGGTCTTTTAATAAAAAAATATAAACAAAAATAAATATTTATAAAAATAAAAAAAAGGGGGGGGGGGTTGCCACATGGGGCCCTGGGGACCTCTGAGTCCTTTAATAATAAAAAAAATACATATATATATATATATATATATATATTATTATTATTATTATTATTAAAGGGCCCAGAGGTCTCCACGGCCCCTGGATGGCAACCCCCCCCTTTTTTTTATAAAACAATTTACATTTTTTTATATATATATATATATAAAAAATAAAAAAAACATATTTTTTTATAAAAATAAATAAAAAAAGGAAGGGTTGTTGTCCGGGGCCCTGGGGACCTCCGGACCCCTAAAAAAAAAAAAAAAAAAAAAAAAATTTTTTTTTATTTTTTTATTTTTTTAGAGGGGCCCCCTATTGGGTGGGGCCCCTGGGCTTGAGCCCAGTCAAGCCCAATGGTAAGTCCGGCCCTGCCTGTATATGATAAAAAATTTCTCCGCTACATTTAAGCTATGCATATAGGTCTCAGGAAAAGATTAGTCACTATTACAATTCAAGTCAGAATAATTTGTGAGCATAGGAATTGTGATAAACTGTCTGGTTATTGCCGATCATTGCTGGGGGTTTCATATTGAAGCAGAATTGATCAGCTTTATAAACTATTTTCAATCAGGTCAGACCACCTGACCTTAATGCCGCGTACACACGACCGTTTTTCATGTCATGGAAAAAAACAACGTTTTTCTCGACGTGATTCCTCTCAAGCCTGCCTTGCATACACACGATCGTGATAAAAAATGCTCGAGCAAAGCGTGGTGACGTACAACACGTACGACGGCACTTGAAAGGGGAAGTTCCATGCGAATTTTGCCACTCTTTGGGCTTGATTATGCAAATTTCCCTTCTCATTACTTGCTTCTGAGCATGCACGTTTTTTTTCCCCGTCGTTAAAGCCTACACGTCCATTTTTCATGACGACAAAAACGACGACGTGAAAAACGTTGAGAAAAAAAAAGAGCAGGTTCTAAAGTTTTAATGCCCATTTTTCTCGTCGAGAAAAATGCTCTAGAGTTTTTTTAACCACTTCCATAACGGGCCTATTTTGGCACTCCTTTCCTACATGCAAAAATCATATTTTTTTTTCTAGACAATTAATCAGAACCCCCAAACACTATATATGTTTTTTTAGCAGATACCCTAGGGAATAAAATGTTGGTCATTGCAACTTTTTATCTTGCACGGTATTTGCGCAATCATTTTTCAAACGCCTTTTTTTGGGGAAAAAAACGGTTTCATGAATTAAAAAATAATAAAACAGTAAAGTTAGCCCATTTCTTTTGTATAATGTGAAAGATGAAGTTACGCCAAGTAAATAGATACCTAACATGTCATGCTTTAAAATTGCGCACACTCATGGAACGGCGCCAAACTTCCGTACTTAAAAATTTCCATTGGCGTTGCTTCATTTTTTTTTATAGGTTAGCAGTTTAGAGTTACAGAGGAGGTCTAGTGCTAGAATTGTTGCTGACGCCGTTTACATATGTGGGCGGGACTTATGTGTGTGTTCACTTCTGAGTGCAAGCTACTGGGAATAGGGGCATTTAAAAAAAAATGTTTATTATGTTTTTTTATTTTACTTCATTTATTTTATTTTTACACTTTAAAAAAAAAATGTATCACTTTTATTCCTATTACAAGGAATGTAAACATCCCTTGTAATAGGAATGGTTCATGACAGGTACTCTTTATGGAGAGATGTGGGGTCAATAAGACTCTCCTTCAGGCTGGAAAGCATGAGATCATGAAAAAAAAAATTTGGTCACCAGTCATCTCTATGCCTCTCATCCGGTGCCGGGAGATCGTTTCTCCGGGTCTCCAATGGCACGGGAGAGCCCGGAGAAGCACCAGATGGCGGCGGGAAGGGGGGATGTCAGGTTCACACCTGGCTGCGGGAATGAAGCTGTGCAAGTTCAGCTGAACTTGCACGATTTAAAGTGGTTGTAAACCCCACTTTTTGACTTTTACCTACAGGTAAGCCTATAGTAAGGCTTACCTGTAGGTATAAAGAATATCTCCTAAACCTGTACGGTTTAGGAGATATTCCCCTCGCAATGCGCCGCTGATTGCAGCAGCGCATGTGCAGGGGGGAATCCACGGCGAAAGGACCAGAAGCCGCCGGACCTTGCCGATTTGAAATCTCCCGCGCTCCAGCCAATCACAGCGCTGGAGCGGCGATACCCGGAAGACACGCTGGAGCAAGATGACATCTCGCTCGGCGTGGACCAGGTAAGTGCTCTTCTCCTCGTTCCGGTGCATACTAGCTGATTATGCCTTTTGCCTTGCAGGTTAAAAAAAAAATAAAAAATGTATATGCGGTTCACAACCGCTTTAACTCCCGCTTGTCATTCCCGATTTCGGCCACCATTACAGAGACATCTGTGCAGTTTCTACACAGATGTCAATGTAAATCGGGCTGAAATCACAAAAAGTAGAGAAACAATTTTTTTAAATCAGTTCAGCACTGCAGATGCAGCGTTGCACTTTGCCGGCAAATGCTGCGGATTTGACATGTAAAATTGCATGTCAAATCGCACCAGTGTGAACTAGGGCTCAATCTTGAATAAAAAAAAAAGTCCTCACAAGGATGGGATAGCTGCATGTCAGGGATTCTTAGTGCATCAAATAAATTTTCACGCGTGACCATTTCACTTTTGAAAACGACATTTTATTTTCAGTTTATGGGAACTGCTATAGAATATAAGATAGAACCACAGTATGCTTACCTACTTATGGCAGCTCTGGAAGACAAATTCCTTAAAGCAGAGGTTCACCCAAAAATCAACTTTCTGACATTAGATCCAGCATACTGCTAACATCTGCAGTATGCTGTTTTTTTTTTTTGTACTTATCGTTTTATGAGCCGTTGTTATCCGGCTCCGAGTGGGGAATCCTGCGGGGCATGGGCGTTCCTAAGCCAAGAGGAGTTGATTGACGGGCTGCTAAGGCGCGTCACGCCTTCCGAAAATACCCGAAAAGACACTCGGGTATTTTCGGAAGGCGTGACATGCCTTAGCAGCCCGTCAATCAACTCCTCTTGGCTTAGGAACGCCCATTCCCCGCAGGATTCCCCGCTCTGAGCCGGATAACAACGGCTCATAAAACGATAAGTACAAAAAAAAAAAACAGCATACTGCAGATGTTAGCAGTATGCTGGATCTAATGTCAGAAAGTTGATTTTTGGATGAACCTCCGCTTTAACAGCGCTCAACAAAAACCCTATGTGTACTATCACTATATTAAACTGTTGGTAATAGATATGTGACCTCCTCGGATTTCCTATACCACCACTGCGCCTGTGAAAAAAAAAAAAAAACTGTGGAAAACTGTGGAAAAAGCCAACACTTAATAAAATAAAGAATTTATGTAGAATTAAACCTTTTTAACCACTTAACGCCCGCCACACGCCTATTTACGTTCACAAAAGGGCTTGGACAGGCAGATGGATGAGGAACAGCGTTTTGTTTCTGTCAGCCCCCTCGTGATCGCTCCCAGCCAATCCTGTGCGCCGCCGCCGTGTCACTTCCTCTGCCTGTAAAATGTAAACACAGGCAGAGGAAGTGATGCAGCGCTCATCTCGGCGGTATTTTCAAACCGCCGAGATGAGAGAAGAGGCACAGTAAGTCTGCACCAACACTACACTGACACCAGTACACATAAGCACATTTAACCCCTTGCGATCACCCCCCCCCACACCCCCTGTCACACTGTCACTGAATGCAGTGATCATATATGTATGATCACTGCATGTAGTGTCAGTGTGACAGGCAGTGTGACAGGCAGTTAGTGTTAGGTTCAGGGTAGCCCCCGTACCCCCCCTCTAATAAAGTTTTAACCCCTTGATCACCGCCCTAGTTAACCCTTTCACTCCCTATTGCCAGTGTCACTAAGCGATCATTTTTCTGATTGCTGTATTAGTGTCACTGTTCCTGCTAGGTAACTATTTTTTTTTTATTGCGATTTTTTTTTTACTGAAGACATGTGGCTGAATACATTTTGGCCTAAATGTTTGACTAAAATTTAGTTTATTCAATTTTTCTTATAACAAAAAGTAAAAAATATTGTTTTTTTTTTTTTTTTAAATGTCGCTCTATTTTTGTTTATAGCGCAAAAAATAAAAATCGCAGAGGCAATCAAATACCATCAAAAGAAAGCTCTATTTGTGGGAAGAAAAGGACGCAAATTTTGTTTGGGAGCCACGTCGCGCGCAATTGTCTGTTAAAGCGACGCAGTGCCGAATTGTAAAAGCGCCTCTGGGCATTTAGCAGCATATTGGTCCGGGAGTTAAGTGGTTAAAGGAAGGATAAAACAAAACCTACTCTAACTAACCCAAACACCTCCGCAAACCCTGATACCCTCCCAGAGACAGTAATAGAATACGAAACAGCGACAATACTTGATGTAGAGGAACAAATATCAGGCCTGGCTCTACCAACAAAAACAGAAATGCAGGGAATGTTTGCCGCCCTAGAAAAAGCATTATCAACTCAAATGGAGAGAATGGAGAGAAACATGGGATTCATGCTGGAAAGACTGGAGGAAGCTGAAAAAAAATAGACCACAATTCCCATACTATTAAAAAATTAGAAGCGGAAATTTTGGAAATAAAAAAAGAGCAAAGGGAACAAGCTTATAAAGCAGAAGATCAGGAAAACAGAGACAGACGGAAAAATATTAGGATACGCGGAGTCCCCGACTCCTCCCAGTCAGAAAATCTTCCAGAAATCATCCGGAAAATATGTAACCCAATATTGGACAGAGAAATATCTCTCCCATTAAAAATCGAACGCGCTCACAGAGTCAGGAGGCCCAGAGAAATCCCTCAAGAAAAACCCAGAGATATTATAATAAGATTCGAAAACTGGGAGGAAAAAAACCTATTATGGAAGAACCTCAGAGGGAAAGCTCCAATTAAATATGAAGATCATAATATTCAAATATACCAAGATCTATCACAAGAAACGCTTAGAAGAAGACGGAACTTGAAGCCTTTATTAAGGGAGCTACAAGATCTAGATATACAGTATAACTGGGGGTTTCCAGCATGCCTGATAGGTAGAAAAGATGGGGTTACGGCGAAATTAAGATTCATTGATGAAACACCTGAGTTCTGTCAGAAATTGGGAATCCCAATTCCAAATTACTAATAGTGAGAAGATTGGGGGGAGGGGGGGTAGTGGGAGGGAGGGAGGAGGGGAGGCAATGGTCGCAGAAGGAGGGAAAAAAAAAAAAAAAAGGGGGAGAAAGAGAGAAGGCGAAAAGGGAAAGGAAAAAAAAAAAGAAAAAAGAATAATACTAGTTTTTAGCGAAGAGGGGGGGGGACCAGGGACCAGAAGCTCATGACAGCCTTGAGAGAATTCCCCTGGGACTAGGGGAAGAGAGGCAACGTCGAATTGTACTCCGCCTCAAGTCAAGGAGCACCCCTGCACCTCCTGTACAAAGAGGTGCAGGAAATAATGCTCCGAAGGAAGACCCGAGGGTCAAGATTCCATCATGGGAAGGGGGGAAAGAGGGGGGGATTGAAGAAAGGGAGTAGGGTTGGGGGGGTTAGGGGGAGGGACCTGGCCCAGGGAGGGAGGAGGGTTGGGGAGAGGAGAGGGGGGCGGAGAAGGGGGGGAGGGGATGGGGTGGGGAGAGGGGGGGGGGGGGAGGAGGGGAGAGGAGGGCAAGGGGGAGGGAGAATAACAAGATCGGGCGACTGTCAGAAAATAACGAGAAGAAAATATAGAGAGGGAAAGAACAAAAAAAAAGAAAAAAAATATATATTTTCACCCATGTCTAAGGTAAACTTAATTACATACAATGTAAGAGGTCTTAGCTCCCCCCGGAAAAGACATATGATCCTAAAGGAGATCGAAAGATTTCCCGCTGATGTGATTTTTCTTCAGGAGACACATATAACTCTCGATTCGAGAGTGAGGCTCAACTCTCGTGCAGTCCCAGTATGGTATTACGGAGACTCCCCACAGAAAGGATCCAGAGGAGTTGCCATAGGGATAGGGAAAAATTTAAATTTTACAGTAGAAGACAGAATAGTCGATCCAGAAGGCCGATATTTATTCTTAAAAGGTCTCTTATACGGGAAACGGTATACGTTTGCCAATGTTTATTGTCCTAACAAACACCCCCAGAAGTACTTATCAATGATTTTGAATAAATTGTTGGAATTTAAACAAGGAAATGTTTTTCTAGCTGGGGACTTTAACTTCACGTTAGATCTACAACTAGACCGAGTATCGACAGTTAGCATAGGGAACACCAAACAACATCAAATGGTAAAAAAGAAACTTTCCGGGAATCAGTTAATAGACCCTTGGAGAGTTCTCAATCCAAATAAAAGGGATTATACATTCTACTCCACAGTACATAAAATGTACTCGAGGTTAGACTATATAATGGTAGACCATGCAATTTTTGAATACTTAGACAATGCAGCGATAGGGGAGGTGACAATTTCGGACCACGCCCCTGTCATGGTGAGGATATACCTCCCTGAATATGAAGAGACAAAGGGGACCTGGAGTTTAAACGAGGAGCTATTAGAGGATTTGGACGTCCTTGAAACAATAAGAACGGACATTGAAGAATACTTTAAGGTAAACAACATACCCGAAATAAATACAGCTACTATCTGGGAAGCGCATAAGGCGTATATCCGAGGGAAATTTATTTCCCTAGGGGCATACAAGAAGAGGGCTAGAGAAATAAACAGAAATAAGATAATTAAAGAGTTGCAAGAATTAGAAACTAAACATAAAAATCAACAAAATAATAAAGTCCATCGGGAAATGGTAATGAAGAGGACCCAATTAAGAGACCTAATGGAGATCGAAGCCAGGAAAACCTTTAAAAACGTAGCGAAAGAAAGGTATTTATGGGGGAATAAACCAGGGAAGTATTTGGCAAAAATCTCAAAAGAAAAAAGAAACATAAACTATATAGAAAAAATAAATGATCAGGAAGGACAGATGAGGTTTAGGACGTCTGAGATCGCGGAGGCCTTTCGGACGTACTATACCACACTGTACACAATTCGAAAAGGTGAGACTCAAGAAGAAAAGGTGAATAGGGAAAAAAAAATAAGAGAGTACCTAAGAGAAGCTAATTTACCAAAACTAACACCGGAAATAGTGGAAACATTAGAAGACCCAATTACATACGCAGAAATTAGCCAAGCGATCGCAGGAACACCAGGAGGGAAAAGCCCAGGCCCCGACGGACTGTCAATCAAATACTATAAAAAATTTAAAGAGTCATTGATCCCGGAAATGTGTACCTATTTTAACAAATTAGGGGGAACGGAAGATGTGAGGAAAGAATCTCTCCTTGCTAATATTTCTATCATCGCTAAAGCAGGAAAAGACAAGACCCTTTGCGCAAATTACCGCCCGATCGCATTGTTAAATGCAGATATAAAAATCTTCGCAAAGATCTTGGCAACAAGGATAAAACCGTATATGCCTGACTTAATAAGCCCAGATCAGACTGGATTTATAAGTGGCAGAAAGGGAAGAGATAACAGTTTAAGAACAATTCTACTATTACATGAAGGGAAGAAGAAAAAAAACCCAGTCGTACTCATGTCACTAGATGCTGAAAAGGCCTTTGACAGAGTCGACTGGGGGTTTATGATGGAGACTTTGAGAAGTATAGGAATGGGTCCCAGATACATGGAATGGGTGGGAAACCTATACAAGTCCCCAACGGCTAAAGTAAAGGTTAATGGGAGGGTATCCTCGGTGATAGAGATGATGAATGGAACAAGACAGGGTTGCCCGCTCTCCCCCCTCCTATATGTAATAGCACTGGAACCATTGTTGTGTAAGATAAGGAACAACCCAGATATAGGGGGGGTGAGAGTAGGAGATGAAGAACAGAAATTGGCAGCATATGCCGACGATGTTCTCTTATATGTGACCAAACCCAAAATATCAATACCCAACATAATAGACGAAATAGGAAGATATGGGAAACTCTCCAACTTCAAAATAAACCCAGTTAAAACGGTAATTATGAATATAGGAATAGAAAATAACGAGGAGGAGTCCCTACGTAGAGCATTCCCCTTTACGAGGGGACAAAAATCACTCACTTACCTAGGGATAAAAATAACCCCCAAAGTGGAAGGTCTCTATGAAGCAAACTACGTCCCCTTACTCAATGCAATAAGACGAGAGTTAAAGAACTTAATCCATAAACAGATTACTTGGGTCGGGAGGATTAACACTTTCAAAATGATAGTATTACCAAAGATAATATACATATTTCAAATGCTACCAATAAATATACCACAAAGTTTCTTTAAGGTAATAAAAACCATAATTTCAAAATACATATGGCACGATAAAAAACCAAGAATAAGCTACGCAACTCTTACCCGGGGAAAAAAAAGAGGTGGACTAGCTCTCCCAGACATAAAAAGATACTATCAGGCGGTACTACTAGCGAGATTAGTAGAATGGACAAATAGGAACACGTCAAAAAAATGGGCACAAATAGAAAATGAGATAAGTAAACAGCATTTAAACACAAACATATGGATTCCACCTAAATTTAGAATAATTAATCTAGATACACATAGCATCACAAAACAGGTTTTTAGCATATGGGATAAGGTATTTAAACGGGAAAAATGGGAATATAACTCTCCTTTAATCCCACTAGCAAACACAGATTTTTTTGCACCAGGTAATAGGACCAAAATGGGGAAAAAATTAGGTAGCAATAGATTAGGCGATATAGTCACACAAGGGAAAAAAAAAAAAAAAGAAGAGATACACATATTAGAAAGTGCACAACAAATAACGGATTGGGAATATCTACAACTAAAACACTTAGTTAACACATTGCCAGCACCAATAAGAGATATTACAGCCCAGAACGTATTTGAAAAACTCTGTTCCACAGGTGAATCACTACAGCACGGAATCGCGGTGATTTATAAAATTCTCACAGAATTCGGGACAAAGGACCCATTACATAGCATAGAGATGTGGGAGAAAGAAATGGGAGAAAAGATAGAAGAAATACACATGATTAAAGCCACTTTTAACTTTGCCAAAGACATAACAACAGTAGAAGCAAACTACAAATGCATGATGCGGTGGCACTTGACCCCGGTAAAACTCAATAAAATACATACAACGAATTCCCCCCTATGTTGGAGGGAATGTAACCAAGCAGGGACAACAATACACATATGGTGGGACTGTCCGAGAGTTCGGGAATATTGGAAAGAAGTACTCAAATTAATCGAAGAAATCACCGGAGAAAAGATCCCTCTGGACCCTATGACCTGCCTTTTCCACAGACAAGGCCTAGTAAAAGGGGAAAAAAAATACGCTCTGACATTGGTCCCCATACTGCTAAACGCAGCAAAGGGCTTGATCCCGAAGTTCTGGCTCCATCCACAGAAACCACCTCTAAAAGAACTAATACACAGGGTTGATCACATCGCAGAGATGGAGTACCTTAGAAGGGTAGATCTGGGAGAGGAAGAGGGAGGAAGAGATGGGAGGATCTGGGAACAATGGAGAAACTTTAAGACAACGGAGGGGTTTATTCAGGTACTATCAGAAATAGACAGTTAAAAAAATAAAAAAAAAATAAAAAATGGGAAAACTCAATTTAACTAAAAAAAAAAGGAAAAAAGAAAAGAAGAGACAGTCGACCCGATCTAATAGAGTAAACAGGGAAACAGGGAGGGAGGAGAGGGTGGAGGGGGGGAGATCCAGAGATAAATAAAGGGATGGAGGGGTTCATGGCAAGTCATTAACCACACAAGAGCTAAACTGCCAGATTTACTATCACTATGCGCAACCACTATTGTTCAAAAAAAAAATTTCCTTTAACAAAAAAAAAAAGAAACATATGTAAACATAAATATATATATATATATATTAAGTTAAAAAAAAAAATGTTAATTATTAAAGTATCCACAAGTGATGCAAATCCGAGGACTATACACGAAGGGCGGAACAAAGATGAACCACTCCTAAGCCTCAAATTTCGGGTTAATGTCTGATGTGGAAAAAGAAAAAAAAAAAAATAGAAAAAAAAAAAAGTGGTTAAACAAAATTTTCAAAAGGGGAAAAATAGTGGAGCTTAAACAATGCAATATACAGCAAAAACTGTAAATGATAACAATGATTAATTTAAAAAATATGGATATTAAAAAATATCACCCAGTGACATGTGATAAATCAATAGTCCATAAAGCAAAAAAACTTTTGTGAAGTATTTCAATACTTAATCTTCTTAAATCTTTCACCACACCAACCAAGTGACTCCTCTCCCTTTGAAACCTCACTCACCAACTTGCAATGCCTCCCACTTTTGTGTTTGGCTCAGATGCCTTTTAAACCTCACAATGGGTTCAAAACGATCATCCAATATTCAACCATGCATTACACAGGATCTTTCCACATGTGAAATTAGGTATTTTCACACAAAGGAAGCAATACATGGTACAGCAGGCACATTATAGGCATATGAAATGTTGGGTTTACATATTCTTTTGTAGCAAGGTCTCTGGCCTGGTCCAGTCTAATGAGAACTTTCCAAGCCAAAGATAGCTGACATCCTTCCGTATGTAGTGGGTTGTGAGGCATAGTGGGTGTAAAGATGGTGAAAGCCATTGGGCGCCAGACACTTCTTGGATGTAAAAGAGGTTTTTATTTCTCTTAACAGTCCTTTTTGTATTTTTGGGGGAAAGAGGGTTAAGGCCAAGACACCCTTAATTAGTTGTATCAATTGGCAGACTCTGATGCCGCGTACACACAATCCTTTTTTTGGCATGAAAAAAAACAACGGCCAGATTCACAGAGCCCTTACGCCTGTCTAACTGGTGTTAGACTGGAGTAATTTCAAATTACGCGCGTTTTCTAGCTAGTCGGAAACCTCAAGCCATGAATAGACAGCTGCAGGCTTCAATTCAACTGGATTACGTGTTCGTACGCCTTCGGATCTACGCTGCAATAAAATTGCGGCCACTGGGTGGACTTCCCGTCGTTTTCCGCGTCGGGGTATGCTAATGAGCTTTTGCCGGCGATCCCAGAAATTACGATCTTCAATCGCAATCTCTTACGGTACCTTTAGTCATCTTTTTTTTGCGTAACACTATACCAGCTTTTTGCTGCTCTAATATTAGACAGCCCATGTTAAGTATGGCCGTCGTTCCCGCGTCAAATTCTAGGTTTTCCGACGTCTTTTATTATTTTTTACGTAAGTCGCCTGGGAATAGGAATGTTCGTAAACGACGCTACTCAAACAACGAATGACGTAACGCCGTGATTTCGCGCAATGCACGGCGGGAAATTACTGAACGGAGCATGCGCAGTTCGATCGCTGCGGGGACGCGCTTAATTTAAATGCTTCACGCCCCCCAATCGCGTATTTCGATTACGCGGCGAGAAATAGACTACGCCGCCGTACCGTACGGGCAAAAATCTACCTGGATTCGGTGTAGAGCCTGGTAAAATACGGCAGCGTAGAGTATTTCGATTACGCAGCGCAATATTAAGTGTATCTGAATCTGGCCCAACGTTTTTAAAAATATCATTTAGAATGATCGTGTGTGAGCTTCACATCGTTTTTCATGTTCTGAAAAACGACAACTAATTTTTCGAGCATGCTTCATTTTTTCACGTCGTTTTAGAAAATTTCATTTTTCGGGTTGTAAAAAATGATTGTTTGTGGGGTAAAACGACGTTTTACGATGCTCAGTAGCAAGTTATGAGACGGGAGCGCTCGTTCTGGTAAAACTACCATTCATAATGGAGTAAGCACATTCACCAAGCTGTAACAGACAGAAAAGCGTGAATCATCTTTTACTAACAAGGAATCAGCTAAAAGCAGCCCAAAGGCGAATAGAACTTCCCCTTTAGAGTGCCGTTGTACGTCACCGCGCTTTGTTCATCATTTTTTAAAAACTATGGTGTGCGGGCAACATCGTTTTTAATTATGAAGTTGGAAAAACTTTGGCCCAGATTCACATACAATTAGATTCGCGTAGAGTATCTGAAATACACTACGCCGCCGTATTTTACCTGGCTCTACGTGGAATCCCGGTAGATTTTGTCCAGTAAACTACGGCGGCGTAGTGTATTTCTCCCGGCGCAAGCCATCTACGCGAGTAGGGGGCGTGAAGCATTTAAAATAGGCGCGTTCCCGCGGCGATCGAACTGCGCATGCTCCGTTCAGAAATTTCCCGCCGTGCATTGCGCGAAATCACATCATTTTTTTTTGAGTAGCGTCGTTTACGGACATTTCTATTCCCGAACGACTTACGTAAAAAAAAAAAAAAAAAAAATTAAATTCGACGCGGGAACGACGGCCATACTTAACATGGGCTACGCACCGTTAGACCAGCAAAAAGCTGGTCTAACAGTACGTAGAAAAAAATAGACGAAAGCGATTGCGAAGACCGCTCGTATCTTCGTGGATCACCGTAAAAACTAATTTGCATATCCCGACGCTGAAAACGATGCGGACTCCTCCCAGCGGCCGCAAAAATATTGCAGCGTAGATCCGAAGGCTTACGAAGACGTAAGCCTCTCGGATCGAAGCCCGAAGCCGCCGTATCATGGTTTGAGGATTCAAACTAGTGATACGGCGCGCGAAATTTGAAATTACTCCTGTCTAACACCAGTTAGACAGGCGTAATTGCTCTGTGAATCTGGGCCTTTGTTTTTTGGACATGCTGAAAAATTATCGTGTGTATGCGGCATGAGACTTCATTAGGGAGGATGGAATGCTGTCTCCTATGGTAACAGTCTTTAACAGTTCCTAACTCAAACGTAACAGTTCTTTCAGCTCCTCTACAACTGCCTCTTGTAGTTCTTCAACACTGAGCTCCTGGTCTCTCGCTAGACCCACTGAGCTCCTCCAACATTGCGGAGGTATCTCCCTCAAGCTTCACCCCTGCCCCTCTGCTGGGTCCCTAGCTTGGCCCTCCAGATACTTCCCAAGCTTTACCCCTGCTAACTGGCGAGGTCCCTGGCTTGACTCACAAGGCTGCTCTGTAAGCATCTCCTCTGCAGGTTGGGTCCTTGACTTGATCACCGCCTGAAGTTTCCCAATTCTCCACCATGCCCTTTCGGTGAGAATATAGTTCCAGTACTTGGTTCAGTTACCCACTATGGTCCCTGGTAAAGGTTATTGGTCCCTTTGTAGCGACAGCTTCCCCTTTACCTCCGACCACTGACATGTTCTCTGGATTGCAGAACTGTCACTTCTGGTTGGACTGCAAGCCGCAAAGCCAACTCTGCGCTTCTCTCTTTACTTTTGAAAAGGCCTTCACAGCCTAGCAGTCAGATGCCCCCGAGATAGGCCCAATTTCCGGCCTAGCAGCCTGGAACATACGACACACGTCCACCCAGACAGCCGTTCAGATGACGCAGAACTTAGATCACTTGATCTCATCCGAATATATAGGTTCTCCCAGCAGGCCAAGTGATTCAAGAAAATCCCTGCCCATTGCCTGAGATACACCATATACTCATAACCTGACCTTGGGTTGCTCTTCTCATATCTAGTAAATTTGTGAGGAGCTCCCTCACTAAGTCCCAGGGTGCTACACTTTAATAAAAATAATTAATAAAAATATAATAATAATTAGGAACTCTTTATTGGACAAGGCTGCTTGTATCTTACTAGTGCATTTTTCCATAAATAACACACTACACATATCTATCTTCAACATATATTGCACGGTTATTACTTAGAGAATATTAGTGACAAAAAAGAATATTCTTCCCAATTTGCTAGCCTGCTGTTATGATATTTCAGTCGCCAACAGTGCTAAGCCATCTGATACTGAATAAAACCTGCATTTGCAAAGTAATCACCAAAGTCATCTGGCTGATGCAGAATGTGCGGTAAACATGTCATGCTCTACAGTTTATAGTGTCTGCATCAAATTGAGTACTTCAAAAGCAGATTCGAATGGAACAGCTGAAGAATCAGATGATGACAGAATTAACTAGAATGTGATAATTATTCTGTTAAGACAAAGTTTAGAAGTGTAAAGCAAAACAAAAACCTTAAACTGTAATAAAATGTTATAATTCAAACAGATGAGAGGATCATTTTCATCATCGTCATACACTGACCAATGCTGTTTACCCTTCCTTGGAAGACGGTGGACCTGTCTACCCAAAGCTGATAAAAGTTACATTCTCCTCTGCTGTGCTTCTTTCTAAGCCACATTACTTGCCTTATCTGCTGGTCAATATAAAGAATCAAGTCAGGGTACACCCAAGTGTGCCTCTGACATCTACCGACTAAAATAAAAAATAAAATAAAAATACAGATTATTGACTGTCTATTGTCTGTCCTACTATTTCTGTCTCTAACCAATTCTAAACTTGCCTGTACTAAAACTTTGCCTAAACACACCCTGCCCAAACTTTTGCTATTCCTACTGGTTATGTTTTTATTGCTCTGTTGCCTGTATGTCGGTAAAGTAACCTGCTGGCCACAAATTTGTACACGTTTTATGCTTGTGTAGCACACTCTAGTGTGTGCTACAAGTAGAGTAGGAAAATTTACATCTCTCATGTTGCAGCCTGTGAGTCTTAATTGGGTCTGGGTTTGCAAAAGTTCAGGGCTGGGTGACTCATCCTGAAAGGTCTCTGGTGCCTCCCCCTGGTGTTTGGAAGGTTGTAGAACTATCTAGAACTAGATTGTGGGGGGTTATGCTATTGTAGCACCCCCTTTCTTTCAGAAAAGGCACTACGCTAAAGTTAGTGGGAGAATGGGAGAGTTATGTTGCTCCCATTCCTAATTTTTGCTAAATTGGGCTGCTGTGGCTTGGAATTATCCTGTGGGTCATTCTGTGCTCCAGGGATGCTTTTCCATCTCTGTGCGGCAGGTGGCGCCAGAGTGATTCAGGCAGAGCCACTTTTCCCCAGCAGCCAATTGGAGGAGTTTTCCCTCGCGGAGCATGCTGGGGGAGGGTATATCTGTGGCAGACGCCATTTTTTGGGGTTCTTCGCGGGTTCCAGGTTCCAGATGCGGAACCCTCCTTCAGGGTGTGCGCATCCAACAGACCCTGGCGATATGGGGTCGCATGCTACGTGGAGTTCCCTGCTGATGCTGAAAGGGGCCCTAGTGACTTGCTAGGGGCCCCACTTTTACTAAAGAGATCCTAAGCTGTGTGCTGTTTGGTGGGGGATCGGCTTGAGGAGAACCCGGAAGCAGGTGATCCAAAAGGGCTTAAACCAACCATCGGGGATCTGGTTGCCAGGAACTGACAGATAACCATAGACTGTCAGCTGGTGACCCCTACTGAAAAGACAACTTTCTGGGAGGATTCGCTCTACAGTCCAACATTGGGCCTGTGGCAGAGGTCTTCATCCTAAAACACTAAAGTCAACTAGAGCAAGTCAGTGAGAGAGACTTGTTCCTCCCAGCAACCTTAAAGGGTCACTAAAGGAAAACATTTTTTTTGCTGAAATGACTGTTTACAGGGTATAGAGACATAAAAGTTAACTGATTCCTTTTTAAAATGATTAAAAATAGATAAAAATCAATCATATAATGTGCCTCTAGTTTCACTTTCGTTTTTAAACTGGTTTCATGTTTCTGTGAAGTACAAAAGACACACAGAACAAAAACAAACAAATCCAGGGCAGTGTTTTTTTAAAAAAAAATTAATCTGATTGGTTCTGAGAAGTTTTAGACACACAGCTTAGACCACAGTGAAGAACTGCCATGAGATTTTTCATAAGGAGCCAGACAAGCAGGAAGTGTGGAGATCAGAGCAGAATTACAGGAATTTCAAAGCCAAAAAAACGAACAATGAGAACATGAAAACAATACTGCATTAAGGTAAAGGAAGCTATTTAGCTAAAAAAAATGTTTTCCTTTAGTGATCCTTTAAGTGACGCTCCGGCTGCCAGGCTTGTGGCAGAAGTCTGTCCAGAGGCACTCTGCCCACTCTGGCTGGAGTGGTGACAAACTGTTCTACTACAGAAAGCAGGACTGCTTTTTTTTCATCCAAGGCCTAATACCGCAACGTTCTCTCCTTTCATCAACCTTTCTCTCTACCTCATGTTGATGTTGGTCGTGTTGGACCAGGACATAAAGCATTCAGAAAACTTCAGCAGCAGGTTTGGACATTCTCTTATTGCTCTGCTCACTGCAACAACCCCTAGACAACATACAGAGGTAACTTAATTTGCCGATCCCAAATCAATCAGCGGCTCCTGAATGCGGTAGCGCTACACGATGAATATTTATGGGACCTCAGCCAATCTCCAAAAGTGGGCTGGCAGGGGGCAGAGAAAACCCTATAAATAGACATGGGCCATTCCAGCAGGAGAGTCGAAAGCAAGATGGAGATGGAGTGCTGAGGAAAGGGGCTGTTGGTGGCCCTTGAGGGAACGGCCTGCTGGGGAGGATTAATAAATTGGGCTGGAGGCTCTGGATAGCTGGCCTAGAAGGATCCCACCACAGGAGGCTGTTGGAGGAGAACCTTCAGGAGAGGCGGCAGGACAGAGTAAAGTACAGACAGTGAGTAGGTCAGCACTGAGCAGCGACAACACAAGGGGAGAGACTGTCACCTGTAACAGTGCTCTCTTAAGACAGCAGTGGGCTTAGTCTTTATCCTTGCCCTGGGGAATCTCCATGAAAATGTGCCAGTCGGGCAGGACTAGGGCAGAAAGTGAGTCACGAGGACTGGGGAGAAAGATCAGCCAGGAGTGGCAGCCAGGTGAACTAGCAATTTCTCCAAGCAAGTGGAGCTTGGATTGGTGGCCACAAGGAAAGCAGAAAGAGGAATGTCATGCTGTTTGCTTGCTGCACTACTTTGTTAAGGGAATGAGAGTTCCTGCCTGTAATGGGCCTTTGCTGAGCTAACACAAAACTATTAGTTCCTGCAAGAGTGAGCGGCAGGTGCTTTGCTGAGAAAACTAAGTTTTCCCAGGAGGAAGGAAATATGGACTTTTGAAAAAAGGAAGGAATTGTCCCTTTTGCTCATAGTTTTTGACATTTATTCGAGTTAGGCATCCCATAATTCCCTACCCCATCCAATACATTATTATGTGCAGCAGTGGGGACCCAGGCCAGGATACTATCAACTCCTATGGGGGTAGTGCTACACTGGAAAACCAATATCTACTTGCAGGTATTTGTGTGAAATACTGCAGACTCAGGTAGTCTGCATCCAGGACTGATCACTCCCACGTGATCGCAGCATGAGAGATTACAGGCGAGTGAGTGTGATTAGATGCAAGAGCCGGCAGCCCTTCACTTCCTTCAATGGGGTTGCCTATTCGTACCTAATCGTAGGACCTATTCTCATATAATCACCAGCAGGATGCATATGTAAAGAATGAATACACCCTTATACTTTGCTTCACAAGGTCACTAGTGATATAGAGAGTCCAGAATAAACTCAAAGCCTTATTCAATCTGCATGTAGCAAGAGGATGAACAAAGTAGCATCACCTCCCTTTGTCAGGGACGTTCTGCCCCCTTCCGTAGGCGTGCGCGAACCACGTTAGGCGCACCTGTGCGCATGCGCGCACATTAGACGTACCTTTGGCGCCCAGCAGCCTATAAAAGACACTGCAGGAATGCTGCACCTCGCGGTTTGATCTGCGTCTGTTTCCCGGTGTTCCTGTTCTTGCATGAAGCATTATGTTCCAGTGTATGACCCGGCTTCCTGACCTTGCTTCCATCTCCAGTCCTGACTTCGGCTTGTTGACCCTGCTCTGTTCTCTGCCTGATTACCCGTTGCCTAGACCCGGCCTGGGCTCTAACTATTCTCCTGCCTACCGTTTATGTTGTTACTCTGTTCCAGTGTATGACCCGGCTTGTCTGACTCAGCTGACCTACATCTGCTGCTCTGCTGCTCTGCTGACCTGCATCTGCTGCTCTGCTGACTTGCATCTGCTGACCTGCATCCACTAGCCTGCCGACCTGCATCTCCTGCTTCCTGCCCAGCGGTTCCAGCTTCACCAGCGGCAACAACCAGAACAGGCACCTTTACCTCACTGTGCTTATACCACCACTGTCTCCATTCAGTGGTCTCTGAGCTGGGGTTGTATTGTAGGTCTCCCTCCATGCTTCAGGCTCACACCCAGGTACGTAACACCCTTCTTAACACAGCCTACTGCCATCAACATGTAACATTTCCCTCACATGGATGGTAGGACCATTGTATTGATACAAAACCTAGACAATCTCTAAATACACTATATTACCAAAAGAATTGGAACACCTGCCTTTACACTCACATGAACTTTACCACTTGACCACTGGGCACTTAAACCCCCTTCCTATTCAGATCAATTTTCAGCTTTCGGTGCTCTCACAATTTTAATGACAATTACTCAGTCATACAACATTGTACCCATCTGAAATTTTTTTTTTTTTTCCACACAAATAGAGCTTTCTTTTGGTGGTATTTGATCACCTCTGCGGTTTTTATTTTTTGCGCTATAAAAGAAAAAATACTGAAAATTCTGTAAAAAAAAAAAAAAATATTCTAGTTTCTGTCATATTAGCAGGTTATTTCTCATACACAGCATATACATACCACAAATTACACCCCAAAACACATTCTGCTATTCCTCCCGAGTATGGTGATACCACATGTGTGAGACTTTTGAACAGAGGCCCAACATGCAGGGAGCACCATCAGGTGTTCTGGAGCACCCAGGCCAATTCTGACATTCCTCTCCTACATGTAAAAATCATAATTTATTTGCTAAAAAATTACATAGAAACCCAAAACATTATATATGCTTTTTTTTTTTTAAAGACCCTAGAGAATACAATGGCGGTTGTTGCAACTTTTAATCTTGCACGGTATTTTCGCAGCAATTTTTTGAACGCGTGTTTTTAAAAAAAATGTTTTGTGCTAAAAAAAACAAAAAAAAAACAGTAAAGTTAGCCCAATGTTTTTGCATACTATGAAAGATGAAGTTACGCAGAGTAAATAGATACCCAACATGTCACCCTTCAAAATTGCACACGCTCGTGGAATTTGCGCCAAACTTCGCTACTTAAAAATCCCCATAGGCAACGTATTGCAAGGTATTGAGTATTGGGGTATTGTGGAGTATTGGGGTATTGTGAAGTATTGAGGGTATTGTGGACTATTGAGGGTATTGCAGAGTATAGGGGGTATTGCAGAGAATTGGGGGTATTGCAGAGAATTCGGGGTATTGCAGAGTATTGGTGGTATTGCAGAGTATTGGTGGTATTGCAGAGTATGGGGGGTATTGCAGAGTATGGGGGGTATTGCAGAGTATGTCGGGTATTACAGAGTATAGGGGGTATTGCAGAGTATGGGGGGTATTGCAGAGTATGGGGGGTATTGCAGAGTATGGGGGGTAATGCAGAGTATTGGGCTATTGCAGAGTATAGGGGGTATTGCAGAGTATGGGGGGTATTGCAGAGTATAGGGGGTATTGCAGAATATGGGGGGTATTGCAGTGTATGGAGGGTATTGCACAGTATGGGGGGTATTGCACAGTATTGCGCAGGGAGGGATGGCTGGATCTGTGACTGCATTTGTCACAGATCCAGCCCTCAGTGCTGCTGCTGACACCCCGCTCTCCCCCCTCCTCTCACACTGTACCGAACGGTACAGAGAGGAGAGGGAGGAACCGGCGTCATTACATGATGCCGGTTTGTTTACAAGTGATCGCTCCGTCATTTGACGGAGTAATCACGTGGTAAACGGCCACTATCAGCGGCAATTTACCGCGATCCGTGATGCGCTGCGTCTTCTAGACCCCGGCGCTCACGGATGATTCCGGGAGAGCGCCCCAGGGAAGTCCTCCCAGAACAACCCCACCGCGCTGTAGAAGTATTTTCTCTATAGCGCGGTGGGAAAGTGGTTAATGGCATCCCAGTCTTAGTCCATAGGGTTTAATATTGAGGTGGCCCAAGCTTTGCAGCTATAACAACTTCAACTCTTCTGGGAAGGCTGTCCACAAAGTTTAAGAGTGTGTCTATGGGAATGTTTGACCACTATTCTAGAAGCGCCTTTGTGAGGTCAATCACTGATGTTGGATGAGAAGGCCTGGCTCGCAGTCTCTGCTCTAATTCATCCCAAAGGTGTTCTATCGGGTTGAGGTCAGGACTCTGCAGAACAGTCAAGTTCCTCCACTCCAAACTCGCTCATCTATGTCTTTATGGACCTTGCTTTGTGCACTGGTGCGAAGTCAAGTTGGAAAAGGAAGGCACCATCCCCAAATTGTTCCCACAAAGTTGGGAGCATGAAATTGTCCAAAATGTGTTGGTATGCTGATGCCTTAGGAGTTCCCTTCTCTGGAACTAAGGGGCCAAGCCCACCCCCTGAAAAACAACCCCACACCATAATCCCCCCTCCACCAAATAATCTGGACCAGTGCACAAAGCTAGCTCCATTCAGATACAGACTCACGGCTCGGGCCCCGCCCCCTCTCATTGGCTCACTAACTTTGATTAATTGCCAATGGTGCCCCGCTGCTGTCTTAGCCAATGAGGAGGGAGAGTCTCAGACAGCCAAGTCTCTTGTGCAACATTTCTGGATCTAGAGGGGGCTCAGGTGAGTATTAGGGGCAGATAATGCATTAAGATAAAAAAAACTTCTGACTTTACAACCACTTTAAGGGAAAACCTCATAAAGGCCATTTTACACTGATCAGCAACTTTTTATTATACACAGTGCTTTAGCAAACTTAATGTTATTCATTTGTGGTTTACATTTACTTTAATGCTTGATTTACAATCACAGTTTGAGATTTGAGACTCGCAGGGCACTTCTGTTTTATAAAAGGCTTATTTGGGGATGGTTATCAAATAAAGGAAAGTGTGTTGCATTAAAAATTCATCAGTTACAAAGGTCACAACAGAGTTATAATAGAGCTTTCAGAAAATCGCAGTAGCAGTCCAGGCAAAAACCAAGATGAAAGAGGGCAATGAACACACAAAGGAAAAAAGCCATTTAAATAAGCAATGTTTACTTTGTGAAGAGTTAAGGGAGGCAGTGTTTTTATTGTATATTGGTTTTCTGAATTCCCAGCATAATTGTTACACAAGGCCGCCTACGTATCCTTGAGGTGCATACCAAGTGACTCTTGTCCCCAGTGTCTTTATTAACCTCTGTTTCATAGGTAAGGAAAATGTGTCTCCTGAGACAAGTTGGCAGTCATGAGATGTGTTTAGTATATCAAATAGTATATCAGGCAGCTAAGCTGTGAACAGGCACAGAACCATTACCCTTTCTGTCACAGTTAAATCATTTTCTAAGTGTGACAGTAGAGTCTTCTGTAGGTCACTGCTGTGTACATTAACATCTATATACCCTGACAAGGTAAAATAATAATCACCATAACCTTTATATATACATAGCATACCAATCAGGCCACCCTCAATGCAAGTACTGTTTCAATACAGGTGCTGTGCATGCCAGTCTAAACTCTTTTAGAGCCCTTTCACACTGGGGCGAAGGGGGCAGGTAGCGGTAAAGCAGCGCTAGTTTTTGTGGCGCTTTGTTGCTGCTATTCGGGTGGGAGCGGGGCGCTTTTAACCCCATCTCTACCTATTAATTTCAATGGGCAGGGGCAGTGAAGAGACGGTGTATACACCACTCCTAAACCACTCGCTGCTTGCAGGATTTTTTCTAACGTCCTGCAAGCGCACTGCTCCAGTGTGAAAGCACTCGTTTTTCAGCCACTTTACAGGCGCTATTTTTAGCCCTTTGGCGCCTGTAAAAAGCCTCAGTGTTAAAAGGGTTTTAATATTTTCACAGTCTAAATCAGCCTTTCTAAACCTTTTTACCCCAAAGGAACTCTTGAAATATTTTTCAGATCTCAGGAAACCCCTACTAAAACCAATTTATTGGGGGTCAGTGGGAAGAATGCCATTACATTGGAAGTTAGTGCAAAGGATTTGCCCCTTACATTGGTGATCACAAAGCCCTCTTACAGACAGTAAAAAAATCATTGGTACAGTATAGTGCTGCTATAGTGCTGTTGCCCACCAAACTATGCACCATGAGATTGGAGGTTTATCAGCCACAGTTCAAGGATCCCCAAGCAAACTATGAAGGAACTCTGGTTGAGAATGTTTTTCCTAGATGTTAAATGGTTTGGCTCACAATTGAAAGGAAAAATAATAAATGCACATGTTTAACAAGAAAAAAATTATAATTTTTTTACAGGAGCCTTCAAAGCATTGTACCGAAAATCAGTGGATCATGGGCAGTGTTGTAAGTAACGGAGTTACAATAAACGCAGTTACCTAACGCAGCCCCTTTTGAGGGTAACGAGTAATCTACCTGATTACTCTTCCCCTCACAGTAACGCAGTTCCCATTACTTGGGCGGCATTACTGCAATTACATCTACCGCCACTAGATGACAGCAAAATAATTGCTTCTCCCGGCGCTGTGAACATAAATATGGGTGGAACTCGGCTTTAGAATCATGTGACCGCTGTGATGTCCAGTCACAGCGGTCTGAAAACTCCCAATCGCAAGGAGCCCTGGATACAATGAGCCCCATCCGCCTCACACTGACCTATCACCGGGGAACAACTCACATCGATCACACACACTGTGTGCGCAAACCTAATCAATGATCCGGGGAACACATGGCTGGAACAAAATGTTCCACAGAACAAACGTTCCCTATACAACACAGTGTACACAGCGACATCTAGTGGTCAACATGGTAAGTGCAGGACACCAATACAGACCAATGATCAGCAGGTTATTTTTGGTCAGTGATTTCATCTCTTCATCAGACAACAAAGATATTAGCTGCACATACATGGTGGGATGGATGCACCTAGGCTGGGATATACACGAGATCACCATTTGTTTCCGGTTTTCTTCTCTCAAGGATCTGGCATTCTTTTGTCTTGGAGTATTAACTCACTGCTCACTGGCAAGCGCCCGTCACCTGCTTCTCAACAAAGCATTGTAGAATATTAAAAAAAAAAATTCAGTTACTTTGCTGAGTAACTAATTACTTTTTCAATGTAGTAACTGAGTCACTAACGCAATTACTTTTTCGGAGAAGTAATTTGTAACTGTAACTAATTACTTTTTTAAAGTAAGATGAGCAACACTGATCATGGGTACAATGTCAGGCACCTGCAAACTCTTCCTCCAGCTCTCTGTCTGTACCTCTGTTAGGCTGTCAGTTGGAGAACTGGAGGAAGATTCAATGAGAAAGCAATCACTTATACACATATCACATAGACACATATGCCTGATGCTGCTGGGAGCACCAGCGAAACCAGTCAGGATGGCATTGGATTATACATTTCCCCTATCAACTCTGGTCCTAAAGACCTCAATGGTGGATGTCAATGGCCGATAAGTATACTATAGGGCTATTATATATTCATGCAAGAAGGCGGTTTCAATTAAAAAGCTTATCAGTTCCTGTTTGAGCAGCTCTATATAGGTACATATGCTGGGAAACTAACAGTTCTGGTTCCATCAGTGGCTATTGTACCAAATACTATTGTGTAATATGCAGGATGTTTAACAGTTAATTTAAGCATGTGAGAAAGGTTGAAATAAATAATAACAGTCTAAGCTTTGAGACCTCCTCTAGACCACACTATACACAGGAACTAGTTTTATGGACTCTACTGTAAACATATACTGCCTTTGATCCTTGTGTGGCACCCCTTAGTGTTGCTTCAGTGCTAAAGTTAGTTTTTGTACAGTGTAGGGAAATTGTTCAGGCTTAGCTGGCAGCCAATCCTGTGTGTTTTTCTGGGTCAGGGTTGAGTGACTCAGGGAGGCTAGAATGACTCACAGGCAGCATCTCTGATACCTCCCCCTATTTCTGGAAACTAGCAGAAGATTCCAGATGGGAGAGGAGGGGAGGAGGAGCTGCCTGTAGTATTCTAAGGGCTCTGACCAATCCCCAACAGATGGGTTGGCAGGGGGCAGCCCCCCTCAAATACTCAGGGTCAGCCCAGTTGGGGGCAGTTGAGTTCAGGTGGAAGATGGAAATGGAGATGGAGTGTTAGGCTGTTGGAGGCCTTTGAGAGTAGCCCCCTAGTTTGAGGGGGTGAACTCAGGCCTGGGTTCGGGTGTGGAAGAGACCCCTCTTCAAGATACACAGAGGTGCCCTGACCAGGAGGCACATGAGCAAGGAGAGGACAGCAGGATAACACTACCAAGCAAATTACCAGGGAGGAAGACAGCCAGGAGGGCTGGTGAGTGTTACAGTCACAGGACTGAAAGGCATGCCTGAATGGACTGGATGAAAGCAGTCTGGGGTGGATGTAGAGTCAGTCTGGGAGGACTGTGGAGTTTTAGAAAGAAGGGATTGTGAAATAGGCAGCTGTAGCCAGGTTGACTGGTAGTGCCTAAAGAGGTGGTGCTCGTTTCAGTAGCCACAGGAATAGGACAGCTAAGCACTGGGACTTCTTTTCTGCTACACTACAAAAGGGTCTGTGGTCCCTGCCTGCAAAGGGCACCTGCTACAGATCTAACTGGATAGTTGTTCCTGGTTTTCTACATGGATCCATCATGGGACTGTATATATTTATTTTCCGCTTATAGCCAATGTTAAATTTCCCGGAATCTGCCATTCTATTATTCATAGATATAAAATAAGAATATCAAGTATTTGTGCAATATAGACAGAGTGATATTGGGATCATGTATGATTTCATATGTGTCAATGTGATATGTGTATAAGAAAAGTGGATTTTTTTATGAGGCATTGGTCTAGATTTATAAGTCTACTTACAGAGACCCCACCTAGCTTTCCCCCCCCCCCCAAAAGGGGGGGGGGAAGAAAAAAAAGAAGAAAGAGGATACGGTCATGTTCATAAATATTGTATAAAAATTCCCTAGGTCCAAAACTTTTCCCACTGTTGTCATATTTTTGGCGTTTGATTCCAGGCGGTTCTCTAGTTACAAGCATTTGACTTACAAACAAATTTACAAAGAGTTAAATTTACAAGGGTAGCATCTTATCTTATTTCCCCCGATTTTCTCTTTGAGGGGAGGGCGAGAGTTTGCAGTGAGGAAGTGATTGTTCTGGCCTTCAGCAAAATGGTGGCCTCCAGCAAAAAGAAAAAGGAGCAATTCTGGAGGGAATTTACAGCACACACTAGTTTTGGCAGCATAATTATTAATGTTGAAAGTACTGGTAGGTTTTGGAAATAATGTTGGCTTTGAGATTGAGGATAGAAAGGTTGATCCTAAAGGCAGATTCCTGTTCCTGAGAGGAACTATATCAGGTATAAAATATACTTTATATCAAACAGAGCAGTGCAGCGCAAACCTAAATAGCATAATATTAATATTAAAACGAATATGCTCATACCAGTGAAGACATAGTTGAATTAATAACAGTGAAAAAATAAAATAAAATAAAAAGAAAGTCCACATTTGCAAAGTGCAAACAAATCCTGTGATCGAAACAGTCAGAGTATCTCCACCATGTGACTTGGAAAACCAATATTTCAAATATTTCAAACGTGATCCCTTCACCAGTAAAGATGGGTACTCTCACCTCACACCAAGACCCTTGTTTTACCAAAGGTCTAAAACGCTTAGAACAAATGGCAGGAAATCCAGATGGCTCAAAGATGTGCAATTGTCAGCTGAAGGACCCGGAGATATGCAAGTATCCTCAGTGGCACCAACGAATCAATATGCAAAGAAAAAAGGCCAGATCTAAGAGCTTCCATATAAACCAGGTCTCTTTAATGAGTAAAAAATGTGCAGGGTACTCACATTCAAGTAGAAAGTACAGGCATAAAACACCATATCAGGCAGCTCAAATGAAAATGTGGGACATCAAGGAGTGACATGGGATGGTTCCTGACCCCGGACGCGTATCGTAATACTACTTCCTCAGCCCTGCGCGTATCGTAATACTACTTCCTCAGCCCTGCTGAGGAAGTAGTATTACGATACGCGTCCGGGGTCAGGAACCATCCCATGTCACTCCTTGATGTCCCACATTTTCATTTGAGCTGCCTGATATGGTGTTTTATGCCTGTACTTTCTACTTGAATGTGAGTACCCTGCACATTTTTTACTCATTAAAGAGACCTGGTTTATATGGAAGCTCTTAGATCTGGCCTTTTTTCTTTGCATATTGATTCGTTGGTGCCACTGAGGATACTTGCATATCTCCGGGTCCTTCAGCTGACAATTGCACATCTTTGAGCCATCTGGATTTCCTGCCATTTGTTCTAAGCGTTTTAGACCTTTGGTAAAACAAGGGTCTTGGTGTGAGGTGAGAGTACCCATCTTTACTGGTGAAGGGATCACGTTTGAAATATTTGAAATATTGGTTTTCCAAGTCACATGGTGGAGATACTCTGACTGTTTCGATCACAGGATTTGTTTGCACTTTGCAAATGTGGACTTTCTTTTTATTTTATTTTATTTTTTCACTGTTATTAATTCAACTATGTCTTCACTGGTATGAGCATATTCGTTTTAATATTAATATTATGCTATTTAGGTTTGCGCTGCACTGCTCTGTTTGATATATTTACTTCAGGAATTTTGTGATTGTTCTTTTGGTGTTCAGCTTGCATCCATATGAAATTCACTCTTTGAGTATTTTTCATTTTTACACTTATTATTTTTATTTTTTTCTGATCTTTATATTTTTGCGCTGATTGCACCCCCCCTGTTTTACATAAAATATACTTTGGCAAATGTATACTGTCCCAATAAGCATCCTAAAAAAATATTTTAAAGGAATTGGGTGAATTTAAAAAAGGTTATTTAATACTGGCTGGAGACTTAAATTTTACCATGGACAGCAAATTAGACTCCACTTCCGGGGCTGCTGATAAGGAAAAAAAAGTATTAAGAAGGGTAAAATTAAAATTATTTGAACATCAATTAGTAGATGTCTGGGGGATCCAACACCCTAGTGTAAAGGACTTTACATACCACTCAATGATACATGGAATGTACTCAGGACTGGACTACATACTGATCGAACATAGAGCACTGGACGTAGCTACGAAAACATCAATAGAAATAGCTACAATATCAGATCATGCCCCAGTGACAATGAATTAAAAATTAAAAAGGGAAGCGCCGGGGAGAGGAGCATGGAGAATAAATGAAGATATAATTAAAGATCAAGAAGCGGAGATCATTATAAAAATGGAAATTGACCAATATTTCCTGACCAATGGTACATCAGAAGTAAGCTCAGCAACAACCTGAGAAGCACATAAGGCCGTTATTAGTGGCCAATAGATAGCTATTGGGTGTAGGAAAAAGAAAGAAAGAGAAACTAATATGAAAAAAAAAAGACATAAAAGAAATGTGGAAAAGGAAACCCAACGAGCTTTAATACTAAAAAGGGAACTATTGAAAGATCTTATGGAACAGGAAACAAGAAAGGAGTTCAATAGACTTAGAAAAGACAGATATAAAGGAGGAAATAAGCCTGGAAAATACCTTGCAAAAATGTTAAGGCGTAACAAGTCATTAAATTATATAGAGAAGATAAAGAATGGAAGAGGAGAAATGGTGAATAAAACAGCAGATATTGCAACGGCATTCCAAACATACTATAGTGCATTATACGCAATTAGAAAGGAAGATTCACATAAGGAGAAGAGGCAAGAAAAAATACAAGAATATTTAAAGAACGTGAAATTGCCAAAAATACATGAAGAATGCCTGACAGCTTTGGAAGCAGTAATTACGCAGGAAGAAATTATAAGAGCATTGAAAGAAACACCTACAGGGAAAAGTCCTGGACCAGATGGGTTCACTATCAAATACTATAAAAAAATCAGAGCCAGCTGATTATGTGACTACTTTAACAAAATAGGGGAAGAAGAGGAAATATGACCTGAATCCTTAATGGCCCATAATACTATAATACTAAAACCTGGAAAAGACAAGACATTATGTTCCAGCTATAGGCCTATAGCACTACTAAATGCTGACACAAAATTATATACAAAAATTGACTAATTGTGCCAACATAGGAACCAAAACTAATGAAATCCAAGCTCTTTATTACAAAAATGTAAAACTTCTAATAAAATCTACATCACATACTAAACCATATCAACATTAGTCACAGCGATGATTGTAATATTGGAATAATGCAAAACACATTTGCTTAAATCAAATAGACAAAGGCGTGCTGGGTATCCGCTCTGTACACTACAACCTGTCCTGTTTTTTTTTTTCCAGTGCTCAGCACACGCCAATGAATGCCCATTGGTGTTACTTGAAACAATTAGACATGCACCAAAATGCTCTGTCTATGCTGGGAAAAACAGCCCAACACAGCCCAATAAGGCTGATGAGAATGAGCCCTTAAATATGTCATGACAGCCTATGTGTTGGAATGCAGCAGCAAACGATGATAATAAGTTATTGCTTGTACTAGCTATAACTGTAATATAACTTCTCCATTTGAGTCCTAGATCAATAATAGCTATGGATTTGTATGAAAATTAAATACATTCTTTATGTAGCACCATTTCTCTTTAATAAAGATGAACAAGTAGAAATTGCTAATCTTCCCTGAGCACATGCCAGTGGAAAGGAGATTTTCATTGAGCTCCTATTTTAAGCTTTAAAAAAGATGTTAGAACCTATTAGCATGATGAGCTAGGAAATACATCCAGCTGAAACCTTTCTAAGACGTGACATTAAAATGTTGCTGTATTCTAACTTCTTTAGACTTCCTTGTATAATTTCTTAAAATGTTATCAATTTTTTTAGGGGGTACATTTTTATTTAAGATGTACAGTAAATACAGGAAAAGAATAGGAAAAAAGGGGAGGATTAGAAGTGACAAAATTACATTTGTGTTAAGGTAGGCAGGCAGAATCAAGCAGACACATGATTTCATGCATAGATGAAACAAATGTAAACACACACAAAAAAAAAAAAGTATAATACAGTTTGCTTTTACAATCCCCTTCTCTGGCAAGGATGTGATTGTGGCTCAGTGTCTATGTAGGAGATCGAATATAGAAGAGAAAGGAACGGGGAGGGGAGGTGAATGGCAGTGGAGAGCAGGGGAAAGTTAGTTGGAGGGGAAGGAATGGAAAAAAAGGGAGGGGTTGGAATCATTAAGAGGAGGTTAGGGGGTGGAGGAGAGATAAGAGGGGCCTCCTTTATGTCTCAAATGGGTGCCCAATAAGATCTCAGACAAGTGATTGCAAAGTGTAGCACCCTTGTCCCTAGAACAGGACTACAGGTACATTTTGTTGCGCTGGGTGGTAGCCAGCCTGGCTAATTTGTAGTGTTTAGTGATGATTACATTACTTTTGTTTAATTACATTTAATTGTGGCCCTTTCCTTTTGTCTGTAGGTGGTGCTGTTGCCTTTGACATTAGTATGGTAAGCTACAGTTTACTTAAAGGAGTTGTAAAGACAAAAAGATGTTCCTCTTAAATTAAAGTCTGACAGTAGCTGATAAAGTAAAAAGTAATGTTTTGCATTATAACTAGTTTAATACCCGTTAAAATCGAGCTGTTTTATTCACCTCCGTCACTCCTGAATCGTTATTCTCACTGACTTCCTGGTTTGCTGTGCACATTCATTCTTGCTACATCACGGCCTAATGGGAACTACAGTTCCCATTAGGCTTAACCCCTATGTCTGTGAGGGATAAGAGAGCATCTTCACGCAGGGTTGTAGTCATAGGGAGGGGGTGAGCACATTCTGCTTTCCACCATGCAAAATGGCTCAGATGCTGGTGGAAAGCAAGAAGAGGAGAGACAGGAAATGGCATTTTCAAATCTGGATTACTGTATTTTGGAGGTCAAAAGGAAAAACGAGGTAAGTGATATTTAAATTCTCTAGCTTACAGCAATCATTTGATCTAATAAAAAACTAACCTTTAGTGTTCCTTTAAGTTATGGATAAACATACTTTTCTCAGCCAATTATATTTGCTGCTTTGCATGCCCGAGGCCTATCCAGATGGCTGCTGGCTGCTAGGCCTGTCCGAGACTGATCTGGGTGTTCAAGTTTATGAAGAGAAAAGCCTGCTAAAGGATTCTAGAGGGATGGGGTTCTAGAGAAGCGCCAGAGGTGACTCTTCACAGATCAGGGATCCATGAGGTGTCTGGGAAAGCTTCAAGAGAGAACTCATCCAAATAATTCAGTATGATGCAGTGAGTAAAGCTCAGTTACTAGAGGAGACAACCTATCCTACAAAGTACAGATGTGCTGGTTCAGCTTAGAGGCTCTTTTCCCTGTACTGCTGTCTGCCTAGTCTCACCAATTTTTGTCTAAGGGGTCTGCCAATCTGCCTGTTGATGATCGTTATTAAGGGTGACTTGTGCCCGATCCCCTCTCTCCCACAATTTTCCTGTTCAAGAAATAAACTTCACTCTGTTAAACCACTAAGGCCACGTACACACGATCAAATTTATCTGCTGAAACCGTTCCGAAGGACCGTTTCAGCAGACAAATTTGATAGTGTGTACGGGCGAGCAGACAGGTTTTTCCAGCAGACAAGTTTTAAAGCATGCTTTAAAACGTGTCTGCTGGAAACCCGTCCGTTCGACAAAAATCTCCCGCATGCGCCGAATGAATTCGACGAATGCGTGGAAGTATTTTACTTCCTGGTTCGGTGACGTGGCGGCGTCAACGTCACCGCCACGTCACCGCGTTGTCTGCCGGTGGGGATTTTGGTTTTATCGTGTGTACACGGATCAAACCAAAATAGCCCAGCAGACATATCCGATGAAAACGGTCTGACAGACCGTTTTCATCGGATAAATCTCATGGTGTGTACGCGGCCCTACGGATCGCCCACCGTCATTATACATTTACATTCCTTGTAATAGGAATAAAAGTGATACATTTTTTTTTAAAAGAACAGTGTTAAAAATTAAAATAAAAGGTAAAATAGATAAGAGGAAAAAAATATGTAAATACGCCTCGTCCCGCCGAGCTTGCGTGCAGAAGAGAACGCATAGCACGAGTAGCGGCCATATATGAAAAACCACACATGTGAGGTATCGCCACAATCGGTAGAGTGAGAGCAATAATTTTAGACCTCCTCTGTAACTTAAAACATGTAACCTGTAGAATTTTTTTTTATAGTTTCATATGGCGAAGGGTAAAAGTTTGTCACCATTCCACGAGCGGGCTCAACTTTGAAGCGTGACATGTTGAGTATTAATTTACTCGGCATAACATCATCTTTCACAATATAAAAAAAATTGGGTTAACTTTACTGGTGGCTGTTGCCCAATGTTATTTCATGTTCATCTCCTACTATGCCCACAAACAGGCCTGTCTTAATGAGAGGGCACACCTGGGCACTGCCCAGGGGCCCCAGCTGCATGGGGGGCCCTGCACTTTCTTCAAAGCAGCTTGTCCTTGAGCCCACGCTGCCCCGAAATTGGGGGCCCCATGATGGCACTGAGAGTGATAGATACACAGGGGAGGCAGTCTTCCTCTTACCTACTTGATGTCTGTTTACCTGCACTGTCATCATTGTAGGGGCCCCAGATAGGATGACCTCGTGTCCTGGATTGCCCGGGACAGGCCCGCATTTTTCAGGTCTGTCCCGGGCACCAGCATTCCAGGACAATACAGTGTCCCGGAATTAAACTGACAAAGCCACCCCCCCGGGCCACTCTGATGCCCCTAAAAAAGGGCGCCACATCACCGCTTTACTCACTGACAGTACTTGTCCTGGCTGGGAATGCCTGGAGGGCCCCCCCCTCCCCTGCTTGTGATTGGAGAAATCATAAATCCCACCTCTTGTGTCCAATCACTGTGCTGTGATTCGTTACAGCACAAGCTGATTTTTGGGAAAGGAGGGTGTCCCTGAATGGTAGTTTGGAAATGTGGTCACCCTGGCCCCAGAGCATTACTTTGCCCAGGGGCCCATGACACTATTAAGACGGCCCTGCCCACAAACCTGCAGCCTTAGGAATTATGTCAGCCCTCCCTACCTCTAGTAGTCACCATCAAGCTCCTGGATAATCAGGGTAGGCGCTACAGATGTTTGACAGTTATGATTTGTATTTAGATGTAATCACAAAATGGTGCCAATTAAACCATGTTTTGTTTAATTGCTCCCCACTATGTTAAAGCGAGAGGGTTTAATCATCCTTGTCTCTTATTTTATTTCTTTTGGTCAGCCATTGGGAAAGTGAGGGAGGCACTGATTGTTTTAAAAGTAGCGAAATACAGGTTTTTGACTGCATTGAGAAGGTGAGTTTGAGTGGTTGTTAACTCACTTATATTAAATGCTGCCATCCTCTCTGCACCATTATAATAATTGTCCCTGTGTCTGTGTTCTGTAAAAAAAACGGCACAATTGTACCTGTATAAGCGCCACTCCCGGCCCTCAGCTGATTTCTCTCCTCCATTGTCTCTTTGGCTCAGAGCTGCAGTGGGTAGGGCCGAGCCCTAGCGCTGACGTCAGCCAGGAAGGAGGGGAAGAGTGCAATGCAGGGAAAGAAAAAAAAGTATACAACCGCTTTGAAGGTTGAATTTTTCCCCACAGCAACCTCAGCGTTGTCCCAGGGCATTGATGAAGATGGTTAGGCTGGGGTAGGCCTCTCATGTGACTCTTGCTTGGTGCCCAACAAACAGGGAAACATGGAAGACGTGCCTGACATGCACCCACCTAACCTTACATACCTAACAGAATTGGCAAATCGTACACCCAAAATTCCCCCAATACTTTTGATAAGATATTTGCTATTGTCTATAATCATCGCAAGACCAGTTGTGTAGAAATAATCCCATATGCTGATTTTAGTCACACAGAAAAGGCTAAAACACTTTGAAAACTGCTGGATAGGACAAGCTGACTGCTAATCATTTTATTTATTTTAGACGTGTTTCTAATTACACTCATCCAGCTGTGCTGCTAATTTTTGTAATACTAAAGGAAAGCTATTAACTTGTGATTGTTTGGCACTTGCTTGGGTTTATTTTGGAATACTGATGGCATTGTTGTTTTTCAAAAGGAAGATGGAAGAATGCTGAAAGTCTGGAAACTCAATAACACTTGTGGTTGGGGGGAGGGGGTCAGTAAAAATAGACAGTTGAGACAGCTTTTTCTTGCCAGCTCAACTTCCCCCAACCACCTCCCTAATGGGGTATACACATGCTTTGTATACGCAAAGCCTGTGGATAGCCATACGGGGGTATGCATATACTTTGCATTAAGGTGCGGCAAAATTGATCCTCCATGTGTAATATAAGCCACTAGATTCAACCTATTCAGGTGAATGGGGCCATGCTGCAACTACCCCACAACTGTATTAAATGCTTTTAGGGTTAAAATAAGTGGTGGGAAGGAATCATAATGACTACTTGCTGCCTGTAAAATGCCTTCTGAAAAGCTATTTACCACAGGTAACTCTTCAGAGGGCTAATACAAGTGTAATCAATACAGCCTCTTGCAGTATTTACAATCTTGGTCAAGAACTCTTGTCTGGCACTGCCAATGCCATCTGTGTGACTTCCCAGAGGATTACATTTGTTCTGCCCATACAATCAGAGAGGGGCCCCATTCATATCTATTGAGAGTTTCTGAGCAGGCTTGCACAGACACAGTGTCAGGCCAGTTTTCTACACTGAGGCTGTCAACACCACAAAAAGCTATTTCGCAAAAGAGATAAGTAAATACCTGGTTGGGAGTTTTAGGCTTCATTCACACCTAGGCGTTTTAACGCCTGAAGCGCGATGCTACAATACGCCGGAGGGTCGAATTTACATTATTCTCTATGGAGACTGTTCACATCTCCTAACGCAGAATGCCGTACGTCGATAGAAAGGCGAACGCTGAATTTCAAACAAGTCCTGGACCTTTTTTCGACGCGCGTATCGGGCGGCTTCGGCGTTCGGCATAGCCGAGAATGTACTGTAAAAAAAACGCGGTTAAAAACGACGTATTTTGTCGCCGCAAATTCGCGGGACAAAACGCCTATTTTTTTTGGCGGCAAATCGCGGTACTTACGCCGCAAATCGCCTACGCTAAGGTGTGAATGCAGCCTTAGCCTAGCTGGGGAGTTTTTATTTTATTTTAAGTGAAACTTAATATCAGGCAAATGTTAAATTAAAAAACAATGACCTGATCTCTTTTAATTTGTATTTATGTCTTAATATTAATGCTAATGTAGTGTAGTGGGGTGAGGCAGTATTGAGTTTTTCGCTCAATCTTGGTCACTCGTGTTCACTATCAATCCTTTAGCATTGGGCCCCTCAGGTTTACCTTTGTAAATGGGGCGAAAACACCAAAACAGCACTCCTTAGTATACCCTGAGGGGGGGGGGGGGTAGCCCAGCCTGGCATAGCCAGGGTACAGCTCAAACTTTCAAGCCCTTTCCTTCAAGGAAGGAAAACAATTATTCTCAGTTTCCGCCCTGGTTCACACTGATGCTACTTTGAAATCGTGCTACTTTACTTGAAGTAGCGCGATTTCAAAGTAGCAAGGTCAGCGCGATTTCAGGTGCTACTTGATAGACATTTGTGTGGCTTCATACACAGATGTCTATAGAAATCGCACCTAAAATCGGCGAAAGTAGTGCAGGAACTACTTTTGCAAATTGGTGCGGCGCCGCAAAATCGGTGTCGCACCGATTGGAACAGTGCCATTGCCGACAATAGGCTGTGACTTGTCATGCGATTTGATCTCTCAAATCGCATGACAAATCGCTCCAATGTGAACCTAGGCTCCAGGTGGGAAAAGTCCTAAAGCTTCCCTTCTAAGGGGAAGCCTTTAGACTACAAGGGGGACCTTGTACACCAGCCTGAAAGACAAGATGGCACTGTCCCACTGCTAACTGGCAGGGGCAGGGTTGCCTTGCAACCGAAATGGATTCCTAATACCAAATCTGCCTCTTTAGCAATGAGGATATCTTGGGGTCAAATGGAGGATTACACTAGTGAATTACCCTACCTACTCTATCATTGTCATTTAACACATTCAGGCTAATGGCAAAGAGCTTTGTGCAAAATACAAGTGACCCTTTCCAACCAAACAACAGTTATCTGTGACGAGAAATAAAGGGGGCTTTCACTGCTGACCTCCTTCAGAAAATGCTCATTGTCTGGCTGTCATACTGATCCTCTAGCTTCAAGACTTTCAGATTTTCTGACTTTCAACATGCATGCATATCAGAAAAGCTAGTGTATATGTTATCTGGATATTTGTGACTCAAAGTATTGAAACAAGAGGGATAGCATGACAGTCATGAAAATAGCATTTGCGGTATGAGAAGTCATTACTGGAAGCCTCCATGTTTCTCTTATAGAAAGTTTCCTTTAACACTGTGCTTATAATGTCTGCATGCTCAGAAAACTAGCAGAGCTGGACTCCTAGTGCTGAGACAAATGTGTTGCTTGTTCAATAAGCCTCCTGGTGTTCCGGCAGCTTAGATCTATACAGCGGTAAAACTATGTTTGTATTCCATGCTTTTATTAATCTTCATATGCATCCCAGGATTTTCTGTGTCTTTGCAGTAGCACTATGAAAGATAATACTGATGTTTGTCTGTTACCTGACTGTGTGTAGAATTTCTTACCCAGCTTCGAAAATCGAATTTGCTTGTTCTTCATCATTTCTATCTGTCTCTTCCAATTTCCAAATGTTTGCTGAAGATGTCAAAGATTGCACTGTATTGTAATTAACATATGGGCTACATGCCCCCTTATGAAAGGATTCTAGAAGGCTATTTATCATAAAGTGACAGGTAAATGTATACCTTTAAATTTCCTATTTTAATTCATGTTACCTGGATCTATCAAATCAGCTAAACAAGATGTTCTGTATTTTTTCACAGCTCTCATACCCCACCATTGGCAATCCCCTCAGACTCAAACCATAAATGAATGGCAACTGAAGAGTCTGAATTTGTTTCTGTATTATTGATTTATAAACATCTTATAAAAATAAGATTGAACTAAAAATTACCTGGTAATGTACTCCTATATCTTGCCAATAAATCCCACTGGATTATCATAATGGTAAACTATAAAGGATCTCTATGATCTAACATGTTCTAAGAGAGCACAGACCTTGAACAATGTAGACCTTATACAACCATAATATTATTTAGCAAGCATAACTAATGCCCCCATGACAGTATATGTAAGTATCGACTCTGCAGTGTAGTTAAGCTGCTTATAATTAAAGTAATAAAACACTTTTGTAATATTGTGTTTTAGCTGACTCTGTTATGTCTTCTATTTTTAATTGTCTAATGTTAATAACACAAATGTATAAAAAGGATACTAATGCCTTGTACACACGGCCGGACTTTCCGAGAAAAAAAAACAGGCTTTTTTTCTCGGAAAGTCCGGCCGTGTGTAGCCTCCATCTGACTTTTTTGGTCGGAAGTCCGATTGACCTTAGATAGAGAACCTGTTCTCTTTCTTTCCTAACTCGCGGCAGACTTTTGCACGGTCAAAAGTCTGACACTGTGTACGAGGCATTACTGTAGCTCTACCCCCGAAGGAGCCACTGTAAATTGTCCAGGTTTTATTTTTCCCAGTAGATGCCTCACAGCCAGACACACATTCACAGTCACTCTGGCTCATAGACCAAGGCTGTTCTTTTTTTTTCAGAGTATTTATACAAACTCCCAGCAGCCTTCAGGGCCACACTCCCTGGGATTTACCAGGGTGGTATAAATATTAATTCTTAAGCCACGATCAGTACATCCGATGAGAACAGTCTGAAGGACCGTTGTCATCGGTTAACCGATGAAGCTGACTGATGGTCCGTCGCGCCCACACACCATCAGTTAAATAACCGATTGTCAGAACGCGGTGAGGTAAAACACGACGACGTGCTGAAAAAAATTCAATGCTTCCAAGCATGCGTCAACTTGATTCTAAGCATGCATGGATTTTTAACCGATGGTCGTGCCTACTAATGATCGTTTTTGACCTATTGGTTAGGAAGCCATCAGTTAAATTTAAAGCAAGTTGGCTTTTTTTAACCGATGGTTAAATAACCTATGGGGCCCACACACTATCGGTTTTGACAAATGAAAACGGTCATCAGACCATTGTCCCCTAGTTAACCTATCGTGTGTACGAGGCATATCTATGTTCTCTGGAAGGCAGAGGAAGCAATCAAACTAGCAGCAGCTGAAACACTCAACAAACCTAATTAATCACATGCAGATGCAATAGAGGCATAGAGGCATGTCATTGTAAATGATGAAGATACATATCTAATTGTTTAGTTTAGTTAAAATTGATTGAATTTAATGCAATGTCACAATCCCCTTAGGGTAGTCCATGATATTAAATATACATCAATAAATAATAATATATCATGAATAGTGTACTCATAAAAGATTTACATAATAATAATATTCATAATAAAGTACTGATATTAAAAATCATAATTTAGGCAGCCTTAGTTGGAAACTCAACACGTTTCATGGCTTATAACCAATAATCAGGAGTCAGATGCATGTGTGTACTGAAAAAATTAAGTGATGAAAAGGGACAGCCGGTTTCAATGATACTTACAAAACAACCCACAAGCTAATCCCAGCTCCTAAAATGGGGTATGCAATTAGGCAGGAAAAAACAAGGGGAGAGGCGCCTCTAAGAGTAGATGTTTAGATAATTTAATAAGTTAATATATACAGGCAACTCACGTTTAGTGAAGTAAAAACAAGCATTGTATACAAATTCTTGGGAGGGAGAAGTCCTCAGGTCGGTCACTGGTGTTCTGATGCGCTGCACTGTCTCTAGTAGTCCTTTTCCAATCGCAGTGAGATGTTGGGGCCGGCGGCGGTGGTAGAGCTGTAGGGTCAGGCTAGAATTTTGAATTCTGCGGCAATCTGAACACGGCACGCTCTGAGCTTGATAAAGGAGCGCGACTGCCGCGTCATCGCAGTGCGCCTGCTCGGAAACGCGTCGCATACCAGTGACGTCACCGTGTTCAGATTGCATAGTCTTCTCTGGCAGCACTGTGTTGTCTGGCTCTTCCTCTGGTGACTGTGTAGGCAGCTCCTGAGTGGTGTACATACATGGTGGGAGCGTTAGAGGAGTGCTAGTGCCTGGGAGGCAGGTGAAATAATTTGGTGGGAAATCCTGACTGGTCAATATTCTACCAGATGACCTTGTCTTGGGGCAGAGGGCAATGTTTAAAGGGGAGTACAGATCTTAGGTGATTTGCCCATTTCTCTGTATGCATCCAGATCACACTGACCCTCCCAAATGTCTGTTGGCAGGTTGGCTGAGCCCATTTCCCGTATTCCCTCTTCCCTGATGTAAAGAAGAACTCTTCAGACTCTCATGTAAGGGGGGCTCTGGTAACCAGAGACCACCTTACATTAGAGTTCCCCATTACACCCCTTTACACCAGAGTCTGCAGCATTCCCCCCTTACATCATGGTCTGCAGTGTTCCCCTTTACATCAGAGTCTGCAGCATTCCCCTCTGTAGGGAAACTCTGTAGACTCTGATGTAAGGGGGCACTCCGTTTTTCTTTGATGTAAGGAGACACACCAGCCGGATTCTGATGTAAAGGGGCACTCCACTGGATTTTGATTTAAAGGGGCATTCTGCTGGATTCTGATATAAGGGGGCACCCTGCTGGATTCTGATATAAGGGGGCACTCTGCCAGGCTCTAAAGTAATGGGGCACTGTGCTGTAAGGTGGAACTTTGATGTAAGGAGGCATTTTCAGGCCTCTGATGTAAGGTGGAGGCACTCTGGGGACAATAATGTAAGGGGGAACTCCAGGGGCGGACTGACAACTCATGGGGCCCCCTGGGCAATAGAAGTTTATGGGGCCCCCAGGCTTACAGATGGCCACCAAGCCAGGTGTCAGTACAGAGGCGGGGCAGCTAAAATCTCGAGATTTTCACATCAAAAGCATGTTGGTTTTGGACATATCAGGGACAGATGTAAAAAAAAACCACAGATTTTTACATACTGTCCCTGGTTTTAATGAGCCTGGCAACCCTGATGGGGCCCCCTAGTGGCATGGGGCCCTCGGGCAGTGCCTGAGTTCCTCAATGGTCGGTCCGCCCCTGGGGAACTCTGTTGTATGCTGGGGACTTTGGTGTAAGGGAGGACGCTAATGTGAACGTGGCACTCATCCTGACCGGTGCACTCCATATGTTGTTTTGTTTGTTACTTGCTCCTGACCCCTGCACTGTATAGATTATGTTTTATTGGATAATTGGTCACTACATTTTGGGGGGAGGGGGCGGTGACACCATGTTTTACTGCACCAGGTGACACCAACCCTAATGACGCCACTGAGTTCTCGAATTACAAAATTGTAATTTATTTTTATTTTTATGTATAAACAATTTTTATTGAAATGTTTAGAGTTAAACGATAATGAAAGAAAATACAGAAAAGAAAAAGAAAGGTTTGCGTTAATTATTCCAACACACATTTATGAGTGTAAGCACAGAGCATATTAATGAATTCAGCACTGAGGGGGGGGGGGGGGTATCAAAGACACCGGATATGATGTTACACAATAACAACGAGAATAAAGGGGGGAAATAAAGAATTATCCCTCAAGGTTGTATAATATCTTCAGTGCTAGGTTTCATAATTGACTTCTACATAGAAATGAGCCAGAAAAAACAGTGACATTAAATATATAACATTGTTTATTGAAGAGGAGTCAAGCTGCTGGAATATAAAGCATGCATATCTTTGAGTGTCAGAAGAGAGTGCATTACTCTTATGCCTCGTACACACGGCCCGGTTTCCCGACGGGAAAACTGTGAGGAGAGCTTTTGGCCGGGAATCCCAGCCATGTGTATGCTCTTGGCAGTTTTTCAGAAGGTAAAACTGCCCAAAAACTGACAGACAAAAAAAGAGAACCCTCTCTCTTTTTTCCCGCCGGGATTACCGGCAGACTTTTGCCCGGCAGTTTTAGGCAGTTTTCCTATGGGGAAAACTGCGATGGAGCATACACACGGTCGGGACTCCCGACGAAACCTCTCATCTGAGTTTTCCTGACGGGAAAACCTCTTGTGTGTACGGGGGAAAAGTTACCAAGCAGGTTCTTGGTTTTCCCCTGGGAATTCTGATGGATCTTTTCCCATCGGGAATCCCGGTCGTGTGTACCAGGCAGTAGGTGTTGTGTCCTTATGAGTGAATTCAATGGCTTGGGTAGTAATGGGTAAGCCTAGTGGGGATGACCATGTGGGTTAAAGCAATAGTAAATCATTGCTTCTGAGCCGTGATTCACATGAGATTACAGGAGATCAATTCAATTGTCTCTTCAATCTCAAATGTGAAAAGAGATATAATTGTTTGAAAAACAGTCAGGGTGATGAAATTACCCACATAGTCTTGTTGAATGAGTGGTACATCCAGCCAAACCAAATTTCCTGAAACTTAACTTGTTTATCCTTATAAACCCTCTTCCCAGCTTCGATAACCTTTCCCACTTCCTGTTTCTAATAGTGTGGGACAACAGACCTGTTCCCAGAATCTGGGTATTAGGTTACGTCGGCGTATCTCCAGATACGCCGCCGTAAATTTTAAATGTGCGCAATCGCCGTTGCATCTTTCACAATGCAAGTTAGCCATTGTGTCACTTGTAGTGCTATAGAAAGATCTGCTGCATACCTTTCACCTAAAACAATTGCTGTTATTCATTATGACTTGTGTCTATTAACATACTACTTGGGATAGACTGTTGTGCCTATGATTGTTTGCTAAGGAATATCTTAAAGGGACATCTACACTCAAAGTACCTGAGCTATACAGTAATTGCCTCTCATATGTAACTATTAGTTGTCTCTACAAACTCCAATTTACTACGTGCTTGACATAAGTGTAATTTGCTTATGGGCCTTGCCCTAGCTTGCTGAACATGTTCGCTTTAATTTTTCTATGCTAAGGGTTGATGGTATTCTCATACAAACTCCCTTAGTGGCCTAATGCATCACTATATGCTTAAGTGATATGATGTAGAGATCCCCCAAACTCCTGTTTGTGTGGAGTGACGTCTGGGGTTTCTTACTGATAATCACTTGCATATAGAGGTGCATTAGAATCTTAAAACTGTATGCTATAATTTCAAACGCTAAGCTCTGGCCGCATGTTGTAATGCGTCCAGGCTCAGTAGCTCAACCCCTTTCTTTATGTGAGAGAGAGATGATGTAGAGAACCCCCAAACTCCTGTTTGTGTGGAGTGATGCCTGGGGTCTAATACTGAATTCTCACATAAAGAAGAGCATTGAAATCCTTGCTACTACAGTTGTGGTTCACTCCGTTCACCAGTGCTGTTACAACTGCTCTGTTTGAGGGTCTTAATGGTGGATCATCTCCACTCAAGGCCACAGCCCAATTTATGTTAATATAGTGTGAACCCCCCTGAGCTACCTCACCAGGAGGCTGTCACTACAGACCCATAATCATAAGTGACTGAGGCATTCCCTGAGGGACAAGTATATGGCTGCAGGGCAAGGAATGCCTTGGCTGCTTATGATTGTCGGTCAGCAGTAACAACTTCTTGGCAGGATAGCTAACGCAGGTTTGGGCCATAGTGGGCGAGTCCAGTTCTTCCTATACCACAGTTAACATTATATGTGATGCTGATGTTAAAGTTGATGCTTTACTATAAATCAGTCAGCTGAAAAGAAATTAGAAAATTAACGTGCCCAGTTTAAACATTGAAAAAAATCAGGCAGTGTAAGGGTGCACTTGAACAAAAAAAGATCTCGTGCAAGCATCAAATTCTCATTATCACTTTTTCCAAGTGGGAACATTTATGTGATTGTTGAAAAATCAGCCCCCTTCTGTGTGTATGTAACTTTGCTGAACTCAGGCAAAAAGCTGTAGCAGGTGTAGTGGTGAAGCAATTACCACTGATTACAAATCCGCCAGCATATTAGAGACTGCACCTCTATTTAGCTCTAAAAGAAAAAAATTGTGTGGGGTTTATCCAGCAAAGATCTGTTGTCAGTGGTGGAAAGCTGTCAAAGTTAACCAATGATTGTAGATTGTGGTCTCCTTTCTTGGAACATCCTTAGAACAGAACCTATGAAGACACTACAGCTACTGCCACCACTCTTTGAGTTATCATCCGCAGGTAATCGCTGTATGAGTAATTACAAGCATTTGACCATGAATAACTGCGGGACCTGTTAGCATCCTATTGCTTTTAACAGGGCTTCCCACCCACAACTAATTGCAAGCACTCCCTGCTGGGTCTCCCACAGCTAATCGTGAACAACCCCATTTGCAAGTGTGATTAGGACCTAACTAAGGCTGGGTTCACACTACGATTTTACCGTCCGTCAGCCGCATACGATTTCAGTTTTGAAAACGTACGGGCCCGTACGGGAAAACGCATACATAGACAATGCATTGCAAATCGTATGCACTCAGATGCATCCGGGTGCGTACGATTTGCTGGCAAAACGTTTTTTAACAGTACACAAAACCGTGTTCGACCACGGTTTTGAGTCCGTTTTTGAAACCGTATGGCAAACGCATACGTTTTTTTTTAACATTAAAGTCAATGGAAAACGCACATATGTGCGGTTCCATACGTATAAACCGTATGCGTTTTTCGTCTGCGCATGCGCATTTTCAAAACAAGAAAATCTTTTTTTATTAAATGACACTAATTCCAAAAACGTATGCGTTTTTTTTAATCAAAACCGGATGGAACCGTACGCACTTTTTGAAACCGTATACGTTTTATAAACGCATACGTTTATGTACGGTTCAATCCGTTTCAGCCGCATACGTTTTTTCATATAAATCGTATGCGGCTGACGGATGGGAAAATCGTAGTGTGAACCCAGCCTTAGCTACTAGAAGTGTTCTGTGTAGCTCTAACGTAATGAGGTCACTAGGGATGAGCCGAACACCCCTCCGTTCGGTCCGCACCAGAACCTTCGAATGGACCAACCGTTCGCGCGAACATTTAGAACCCCATTGACGTCAATGGGACTCGAGCGTTCGAATTCAAAAGTGCTAATTTTAATGCCCCATATGCAAGTTATTGTCGGAAAACGTCTTTGAGAACCTTGGTCTTGCCCAGGGAACACGTATCAATGGAAAAAAAAAGTTTTAAAAACGGTCGTTTTTTCTGGAGCAGCGATTTTAATAATGCTTAAAGTGAAAAAAAAAAGAAAAATTCCTTTACATATCGTACCTGCTGGGTGTTTATAGTAGTGGCACGTGTTTAGAACTGTCCCTGCACAAAATGAGATTACTATAAGAAAAAGGTAATTTAAAACTGCTTGCGGCTTTAATGTAATGTCTGGTCCCTGCAATATGGAGAAAAAATAGCATGGGTTTCCCTGCCCCCCTCCCCCAGGTCATTACAAGCCCCTGTTTGTAATTTTCAACTGGTACTTCTTTAAAGTGTAGCTTCAGGCATAGAATATTTTTTTTAAGCTTTTCTGAAAACATAGAGAGGGGTTATCACCCCTGTAACATTTGTTTTGCTGTCTGTGTGCATCTGTTCAGAAGATTGCACCTCACTTTCTGTCCCAAAGACAAATGATTTTTTGAAAAAAATAAATACATTTTTGGGAAACGAGGATTGTGATAAAGCATCAGTGGACAGGAGACACCTTTTACAGAAGAGAATTTCCCTTCCTAGGGGTAGATTTCCTCTCACTTCCTGTTGTCTCCTTCCGTTTGCAAGTAGGAGTCGTTTGTAAGTTGGATGTTTGAAAGTAGGGGCCTGCCGTATATACGCTGCAAACATTTGGGCCCTAGGTGTTGGTCTTGCCACAACACTGCAACCCCTCACAGTTAGTCTTGGTGGAGCGCAACAAAAAGCCAGCTGCAAAGTATTGCATCAAAAATTGTAAATTACACGCCCTGTTAAACAGGGGCAGAGAAATTGGGCCTTAGCCACTGGTGCTGGTGCCACAACACTGCAACCCCCTCACAGATACTCTAGTTGTAGCGCAGCAAAGAGCCTGCTGCAAACTATTGCATCAAAAATTGTAAATTGGGCCTTAGCCACTGGTGGTGGTGCCCAGAACCAACAATGTTCTTACAAGCTATCAGCAAGATCATTGAGAAGGAGAAGGATATTCAGTCAGCATAACAGGATAGTCACTCAGCATCAGCATTGACATTTCAAAAAAATTATTCAGTTGCATCAGGTGGTTGGTAGCTGGTGGTGATCCAAGCCTGATTCATTTTTATGAAGGTCAGTCGATCGAGTCGGTGGAGAGGCACACCCTGTGATCGGTCACAAAGCAGGGCAGCACAGTGCTGCAGTGAGTAGCACTTTCGCCTAGCAGCAAAAGGGTCGCTGGTTCGAATCCCGACCACGACACCATCTGCCTGGAGTTTGCATGTTCTCCCTGTGTCTGCGTGGGTTTCCTCCGGGTACTCCGGTTTCCTCCTACTCTCCAAAAGACATGCTGGTAGGTAAATTGGATCTTGTCCAAATTGGCCCAGTATATATGTGTGCATGACTGTGTGTTCCAAGCGTGTCAAGATCCTACGGGGTAAAATGACCGCACCAGCCAAGCAGACACTGGCTGGAAAAGCGCCCAGAGGCGATTCAGTTCGCATGCATAGCGCTATACAAGTCATTCATTCATTCATTCATTCATGTGCTGCTGGAAGCACTGAATGTGCTGCTGGAAGCACTGAAAGAACGTAGCTCAATTGCGTACTGTGCAAGCTCTGGCCAGTGATCCAACCTCAAGACCCAGTAAGCCAGAGGATTTTCGGTGGGAAAGGTGTCCAAGTCTGCTCTTACCCCCAGGTATTCCCGCACCATGTAAAACAGACGCTGGCGATAGTTGCTGGAATGCGTTGCACAGACCTTTCTGCAAGGCCTCCTGAAGATGTTTCATCTTCTGCTCCCTCTGCGACAGCAAGATAAGGTCTGCAACCTTACCCTTGTAACGTTAATCGTGAGAGTTGCCAGCCAGTAATGATCCCTCTACTTGATAGCACGAACACGAGGATCCTTATGCAGGCTTTTCAGGATCAGGGAGACCATACAACGTAGGTTTGCTGAGGCATTCGGGGGAGGGTCCTCTGGGTCACTGAGGATGACAGGATCCGCAGCCATCTCATCCCAGCCACGTAAAAGTCCATGGGTTCCTTGGGACTGTAATTGATCCCTTGAAGACTGCTGCTGATGCTGAGTCAAAAGCTCCTCCATGCTGCTGATACAATCCTTCTCCTCCTCGTCCTCTTTCTGTGTGTTAGGCAGGCAAGCAGGACCACTGTCTGGATAAAGGGGGCCTTGAGAGGTAAGGAAGTCCTCCTCTTCCTCCCTCTTCTGCCTCAAGGGCCCTGTCCATTATTCCACGTAGCGTGTGCTCCAACATGTGAATAAGAGGGACAGTCTCACTGATGCATGCACTGTCACTGCTCACCATCCTCGTGGCCTCCTCAAATGGTGACAGGACAGTGAATGCATTCCTGATCAAGGCCCACTGGCGTGGGGAAAAAAAACCAAGCTCCCCTGGCCCAGTTCTGCTGCCATATTGGCACAGGTACTCATTGATGGCCCTCTGCTGCATGTGCAGCTGCTGCAGCATGGCCAATGTAGAGTTCCATCTGGTGGGCATGTCACAGATTAGGCGGTTCTTGGGCAGGTTGTATTCCCTTTGGAGATCTGTCAGCCGAGCAGTGGCATTATATGACCTTCTGAAATGCACACAGACTTTCCTGGCCTGCTTCAGGACATCCTGCAAGCCCGGGTACCTGCCCAAGAACCGCTGCACCACCAAATTCAGAACATGAGCAAAACAGGGCACATGGGTCAGTTGTCCCTGTCGCAGGGCAGAGAGGAGGTTGGTGCCATTGTCGCCATTGTAACCACCATTCCTGGCTTAAGCTGGCATGGTGTCAACCACCTCTGAGCCTGCCCCTGAAGAGCTGACAGAACCTCTGCCCCAGTGTGGCTCCTGTCTCCCAAGCACACCAGCTCCAGAACCACATGGCATCTCTTTACCTGCATTCCTGCGTAGCCCCTCGTATGCCTACGGAGCACGGCTGGTTCCGAGGACACATCAGCACAGGAAGAGGCCACAGAGGAAAAAGAAGAGGAGGGTGGAGGAGAGAGGTGTGTCACAACCAGTAGTAGTGTTTTGGAGACGTGGTGGCGGAACAACCTCCAACATTACTGTAACTTGCCCTGCGTCCTTCCCAGCTGCCAGCAGAGTCACCCAATGTGCCGTGAAAGAGAGGTAACGTCCCTTTCCATGCCTGCTGGACCATGAGTCAGCGGTAATATGCACCTTACCACTGACCGCCCTGTCAGCGAGGCATGGATATTGCCTTCCACATGGCAGTAGAGAGCCGGCATCGCCTTCCGTGAGAAAAAGTGGCATTTGGGAACATGCCACTGAGGTACCACACATTCCACAAACTCACGGAAGGGGGCAGAATCTACCAACTGAAAAGGCAGCAGTTGAAGTGCTAGCAATTTCGCTAAGCTAGCATTCAACCGCTGGGCATGTGGATGGCTGAGAGAGTACTTCTTTTGGCGCTGCAGCAGCTGGGGCAGGGAAATTTGTCTGCTACAATCTGCCATCGGTGTACCGATAGTAGATTTCCTGCATGTACCACTAGGTTGTGACACACCTAATTCTACACCTTCAGTCTTATCAGTGCAGGCTTCAGAGAGGACTGAGGGTATAGTGGGGTTGGGGATCCCAGCTGATGAGGGGCAAGGGGAGGTCCGCTTTGTTCTTTGGTGTGGGTCTTTCAGGTATGCTTGCTAACGAACTGCATGGCAGGTCGACATATGTCTGGTCAAGCATGTGGTGCCCAAGCGGTTGATGTTTTGGCCACTTGAGATACGCTTGAGACATATGTTGTAAATAGCAACGGTGTGATCTGATGCACATGTCTCAAAAAGGCCCACACCAAATAACTCTTGCAGTAACGCTGAGACACAGCAGCGCCCTGCACAAGCGTAGCTCTGCGATGTAATGCAGTTGGTGTGCTGCCCTTAAGCTGTCCCCTGGAGGGCATCCTGCCTATTTGGAGATGTGCCTGTGCCTCCTCCTTCTCCTCCTCTCTCCTATCAGGCACCCATGTAAAGTCAGTGACCTCATCATCCCCTCCCTCCTCATCACTGGCAAAAACCTGGCAGTATGCTGCAACTGAGGGAAGATGACTGCCAGATTGCTGTCCTTTCTAGGCACCCCCTCTCTCTGGGCTCACATTACTGCCTTCCTCTATCTGTGTTCCAACATCGGAGCCTTCAAAACGCAGCGCATCTTCATGCAGCATGTACCCAACACTGTGTTCAAACAGTTCGTGGGACTCCTCAGGAGGACATGGTGGGACTAGGGAAGGAGTAAGTGATGCCATTGAGCAGAGGGAAGAGGACGCCTTGGCAGCTACTTTGCCAGGCAAAGTACCCTGAGCATGGGTGAGAGAGGATGAGGAGGGTGTGTATGGCTTGGTCATCCACTCTACCAAGTCTTCGGCATGTTACGGCTCAACACGGCCAGCTGTCGAAAACAAGGACGAGCGTGTCACACGGCCACTTGCTGATTTGGATGCACCGCGTCCACCACCAACACTGTTGCCTGTAGACGCAGAGCCTGCTTGCCCTTGTGACTCTCTGCCTCTCCTTGTTGCCCTTCCAGACATTAAAATGGTCTGCAGAGGACAAAGGCAGTACACACACCTCGTATCTTTTGGTGCAAACTGCAGAGGACACGTGCAGTACACAACAAGTAGCTTTATGTGCAAAGTAATGAGCACACTTGCACTATGCACCAAGTGGGTTTAGTTGCAAAGTAATGAGCACACTTGCACTATGCACCAAGTAGGTTTAGTTGCAAAGTAATGAGCACACTTGCACTATGCACCAAGTGGGTGTAGTTGCAAAGTAATGAGCACACTTGCACTATGCACCAAGTGGGTTTAGTTGCAAAGTAATGAGCACACTTGAACTATTGCACCAAGTGGGTTTAGTTGCAAAGTAATGAGTACACTTGCACGATGCACCAAGTGGGTTTAGTTGCAAAGTAATGAGCACACTTGCACTATGCACCAAGTGGGTTTAGTTGCAAAGTAATGAGCACACTTGCACTATGCACCAAGTGGGTTTAGGTGCAAAGTAATGAGCACACTTGCACTATGCACGTGAGAACACTGCAGCTAGCACAATCAACTGCCTGACAGATAGGAAGAACAAATCTAACTAAACTATACAGTGTATAAATATATGTACAACTCCTGGGATGCATATGTACCAGGCTCACACAGGCTGTCAGGATTAGCAGCAGGGGCACACTACGGCGCACGACTCCCTAGCAGTAGGGCGTGTAAGCTTTGGCTCCAGGCAGGTCAGGTAGGCAGGTTCAGCTCTCTGTCCCAGCCCAACCCAGCCCAGCCCAGCCTCCTTGCAGCACACCCAGCGCACCCAGGAGCAGCAATCCTCCTCTCCCCCTGACACTCTCAGTCCAAGGTAAGCCCACCTGTATAGCCTGGACTACCCACGGGGACTGGATACGGCCGTCCTTCTCAGAATAGCCGTGGCTCTCCAAGTCCCGGGGAACGAACGACTGGACAACCGGGACCCCCACCCCCCGCATCCCACACTCCATCCCGCCGCTCTCGTCACCCCCCCGAGACCCCACCGCTTTCCATCTCACCACCGCTACCCTCCGCGCCAGAGGCGATTCAGTTCGCAAGTGTTGCGCTCTATAAGTTTTTCACTTACTCACTCACTCACTCATATATATCCTCTACACACTGTAAATTTAACTGACTAGCCTGCCTGCTCTATCTAGCTAGAAAAAAAGACAATCTCTCTCTCTGACTCTCTCTGTTTGATCTGGAACAAGCCCAGAACACACTACATGAGGCCGCCCTGCAGGCGGCCTTTTATAGTGTGGGGCGTGTGCTAAAGCCCTGAGCCATAATTGGCCAAAGCCACCCTTGCTTTGGCCAATTATGTCTCTCAGTTTTATGCGTGCTGTGATTGACCAAGTATGCAGGTCATAGTGCATGCTTAGGCCAATCATCAGCGCGCAATGCGGCAGTGAATTATGGGCCGTGGCGCGTCACTCGAATTTGGCGCGAATGACCCGTTTTGTTCGAATTTAGACGAACGGTCGAACAGACAATGTTCGAGTCGAATATGGGCTCGACTCAAACACGAAGCTCATCCCTAGAGGTGACACTGATACCAAGTAATTAAAACAACTCTGCCAGCATAACAAAAGTGGTAAAAAGAGCTAACTCTAAAAGAAATAGACTAATGTTTACTTGTACTGCTGCCCATACCTCTCCTCTTCAGTGTCTTGAAGATCTATTCTAAAGCAAGCCAAAGTGGGTGGGTGTAATGCAAGATGACATGGTTGGGCACCAGACACTTTTTGAATGCAAAGAGATTTATTGTCTCTTAAACAGAACTGTGGAAGAGAGGGTTAGGGCCTGGACACCTTAAGGTAGATGCAAATATAATTAGCAGACTCTGAGGCCTCGTACACACGATCGGTCCTAACCGATGAAAATGGACTTAAGTCCAGTTTCATCTGTCCAAACCGACCGTGTGTACAGTTTATCGGTCCCTCGTCCGTCGGACCAAAGTTTTAAAACTTGCTTTAAAATCAGACCGATGGACGCCTGACCATCGGTCCAAACCGATGGTTAGTACGCAAAAGCATCGGTCCAAAAACCAGCGCATGCTCAGAACCAAGTTGACGCATGCTTGGAAGCATTGAACTTCATTTTATTCAGCATGTCTTTGTTTTTTTACGTCACCGCGTACTGACACGATCGGTTTTTGAACTGACGATGTGTACGCACATAAGACCATCAGTCTGTGAACCGATAAATCATCAGGTTGGACCGATCGTTTGTACGTGGCCTTAGACTTCTATAAGTGGACAGCTATGCAGGTGAAGGCCTCCACTTCTGTATAGGTAGGACCACTGTCCTATGGCAACAATTTTGTAGCTGTTACTACTGGTAATGGTATTCAACTATCTGCAACACAAACAGTTCTCTTAACCACACACTCACTGTGGGTCTTCACGCGATGAGCTCCCAGTCTCTCTCACTAGACTTCAGATCAAGTAGCAAGAGCTAAAATTAGAATGACAATTTTTTTCCTTAGAATAAAGATCGCGATTCTCACATCATCTTTCTCATTATACAACAAAATTGGGCTAACTTTACTGGTTCGTTTTTTTTTTTTATTCATCGAAGTTTATTTTTTCCCCCACAATGTTGTTTGAAAGACCGCTGAGCAAATACAATGTGACATAAAATATTGCATCAATCACCATTTTATTCTTTAGGGTCTCTGCTAAAAATATATATATCATGTTTGGGGTTTTAAGTAATTTTCTAGCAAAATATACTAATTTTAACTTTGTAAGAAACAAATGTCAGAAAAAGGTTTATTCATTCAGTGGTTAAACTTCCCTTATTTACATACAGAAGTTCATCTTATTGAGTTAAGAATGAAAAGTTTCTAGTTCGGACAATGTAGTGAAAAACTTGTCAGGCTGACAGTTTTTTTTTTTTGACAGCGTGAGCAGAGAACCCTTTACACTTTGTATAAGATTAAATCGGGAAATTCTGCCTAGACATCGTGAGGGGGGTTTCTTTGTGATCACGATTTTTTTAACAATTTATTCGTGCACCTCTACCACTAGCCACTGGATCCCCTGAGCTCTTTCACTGTAGCCCTCTGTATCTTCTTCAAGCATCTGCCCCACTTTACTGCATGTAGTTGGGGACAAGGCATCCAGCAGCGGCTCGAACCAAAGCATGCAATGGAGTACTGAGCATCCAGCGATGTGAGGAATGATAGTATGCAGTGGGAGACCAGGCATCTAGCAGCAGGTGAAACCAAATCATGCAGTGGAGAACCAAGCATTAAGCAGTGGACCCGGCATCCAGCAGTGGGTGGAATCATAGCACGCAATGGGGACCAGACATCCAGCACCAGGTGAAACCACATTATACAGTGGAGAACCATGCATGGGTGGACCCACTGCATGCAATGGAGGAACAGACATCTAGTAGAGGGTGGAACCACAGCATGCATTGGGGTACCAGGAATCCAGTGGTGGGTAGATTTATGTCAAACAGTGGGGGACCTGGCATCCAGCACCAGGTAGAACCACATCACACAGTGGGTGACCAGGCTTTTTAGCACTGAGTGGAACCACATCACTCAGTGGGTGACCAGACTTTCAGTACCAGGTGGAACCACATCACACAGTAGGGGACCAGGCTTTCATTACCAGGTGGAACCACAACATGCAGTGGGGGACCAGGCATCCAGCAGTGGCTGGAACCACAGCATGCAGTGGGGGACCAGGCATCCAACAGTGGCTGGAACCACAGCATGCAGTGGTGAAACCAGGTATCCAGCAGCATGCAATGGGGGACCAGGAATCCAGCAGCACATGAAGCCACAGCATGCATTGGGGTACCAAGCATCCAGTGGTGGGTCGATATATGTCAAAAAGTGTGGGACCAGGCATCCAGCACCGGGTAGAAACACATTACACAGTGGGTGACCAGGCTTTCAGTACCAGGTGGAATTGCTCTCTGTGCTGGCTCAGCTTTTCTGTCCTTACCTTTACCACCCTACATAATCTATTATTTAGCAGATGAGGTGGGAGAAGTAAAGGCAAGTACCATGGAATGTCGCAAAGTGGAACTACACTGCATCTGAGCACCACAAACCAAAAATGCAATTTACTGGTAATTAATTTTTCGTATTGAAAGCAAACCTAACCATCCATCCATGTCTCCATGCTTTATTTTCTTGACAAATCACTTTGAAAAACATCCCCTAGCGTGGCCATCTTGGGTAAGCATTTACTTCATTCTCAGTGTACCTAGCTGAGAAAGCCCCTCCTCCCCTCCTGAATACTCCTGGGATACATTTCATAATTTACCTAGGCCTGGAAACCAAGAAGTACTGTAACTAAAGCAACATACAACAAAAGTTTAAAACAAGTAAATATAATATACTTTCCTATCTATTTGCTAATGCTAGCAGCATAAGGATTAAAATAGTCAATGTTGATTGAAACTGTGAAGTTTTGCTCTTAGTGACAGCTCTTAATGCCACGTACACACGATAATTTTTCGGCTTGTAAAAAACAACGTTTTTCAGCCTCTAGAAAAAAAACGAATTTTTTTCCAACTTTATCATTAAAACGACGTTGCCCACACACAATCGTTAAAAAAAATGCTCTAGCAAAGCGCGGTGATGTACAACACGTACAACGGCACTATAAAGGGGAAGTTCCATTCAAACAGCGCCACCCTTTGGGCTGCTTTAGCTGATTTTGTGTTAGTAAAAGACGATTTGCGGTTCTCTGTCTGTTACAGCGTGATGAATGTGCTTACTCCATTACGAACGGTAGTTTTACCACAACGAGCGCTCCCATCCCATAACTTGCTTCTGAGCATGCGCGGGTTTTTAACGTCGTTTAAGCCCACACGCGATCATTTTTTACAACCCGAAAAACAACATAGTTTAAGACGTCGTTAAAAAATGCAGCATGTTCGTTTTTTTGTTGTTTTTTTTGTCGTTTTTCAGAACCCGAAAAATGATGTGAAGCCCACACACGATCATTTTAAATTACATTTTTTTTAAAGGTTGTTTTTTACATACCGAAAAATGATCGTGTGTACACGGCATTAGGCTGCTGGTGCTGCTGGCATCACATCACATCCAAGATGGCAACACACGTCTCAGGGCTTTAGAGGTAAGCCCTACGTTTACATAAGATAGGCTTTTGTTGGTATATAACATGCTTAAATATGTTCAAACCCTGTCACCATACCATTCTTTTTAACAAAACGGTACTACAATAACAACAATATAAAGTGCTTATTTTTTAACATTTTTTTTTTCTTATTACCAGCCATCCCCACCACAGCAAACCACAGCAGACACGTCATCAAGCACTTGAAATTGGCATGCTTGGTACATTTATGCTGGGAAGTTAGGTGCTTTTGTTCAGAATGAAATGCAATATGTTTCTCCATGACTCGCCCTTCTATTTATGCTTGAGGAGATAAGCTACAGCTCCAACACAGGAGATAGTATATAATTACCATTTACTGAAGGTTATCTTAATAGAGTCTTTGAGATAAATAAACAAACTACTGGATTACTTTTAAAAGAAAAGTCATTTGAGCCTGGCTTATTCTATCATATATGGCGGGCCTGTCCTATAACCCAGAAGTTTACATAAACATCCATTCCGTCAGAGACCAGTCTCCAAATACGCTGGTTGTGGACGGGCCGAGAATTGTGGTACCCAATGGAGAGGGAGCACTCACACAGAGACCAGATGCTGGTATAAGTGCTAGTATTTGAATAAGTAGTACATGAGGTAAAACTTGCAGTAAGTAGTACATGAGGTAACACTTGCAGTAGCACTGATAGTCAGTAGTACTCAGTCATTACTCAACAGGTATTCAAGTAGTAGAAATGTCCAGGTATTAATGGCACAAGTTGCAGCATCATGCATACAGTGAGGAACTTATTTGTAACAGCAGGCCATTCAGCAATGTCTCAGTAATGCAATGGTTTAGAGATTCAGTAGAAAGGAATAATTCAGGCAAGGCCTACTTTACCAAGAACAGCATCTGCTGGAAGGACTCCTTTAGGCTGAACATAGGACTGTGGTAGCATCTCCAGTTACTGGATAGAAACAGAGTATCAGCAGTGTCCCTATATTGTCCCTCCTCAAACAGGAACCTTTCCCTACGCTCAGCCTCACCCTAACAAGTGGGGAACCTGTCCCCAACCTATTCACTTGCAAAAAGAGCACCAAACCCAGCAGGGTACTGCTATTTAATAACACTTCCCTATCTAAAGATTGTCCACCAAAGGTCACCAGGAGTTGCAGTGTCCAATCAGACAGCTGCTTCCCTAAGGCCCCTTTCACACTGACATGTTTTTCAGGCGGTTCAGCGCTAAAAATAGCGCTGCTGTAGCGCCTGAAAAAATCGTGCCCTGCAGGCTATAATGTGAAAGCCCGAAGGCTCTCACACTGAAGCGGTGCGCCAGCAGGACCGCTCCAAAAGTCCTGCTAGCCACATCTTTGGAGCGGTATAGGAGCGGGCTCTTTACGGCTTCTATACCGCTCCTTCTCATTGAAATCAATGGGAAACTGTGGTAATAAAATGTGCCTCTACAGAGGACCGTTCAGATGGAAGTTGGAAGTTGGGTGTAAACGCGGTAAGTGCTAGTTCACACCAGACCCAGTTCTGTTCAGTTCCGTGTGCTTTTTTTCTGCACTAAAAATGCATACATAGTGCCAGATTTACGTAGAGTTAGGCTGGAGTATCAGTGATACTCCAGCCTAACTCTCACTTTGAGACGGCGTTTCTGTTTTCTGTAGTCAGAAAACAAGAAACGCCGGGTTGGAGTTCCTATACGAGCGGCGTAATTGTATTTCGCCATCGTATCGGAACTGCAATTTTAAAAATGGCGCTCGGGGCGTTCCCGCTGATTAACGCCGAGAATATGCTAATCAGCGAGAATCGGCAATTCACAATGGTATTCGGGCCCGACGCAGTGACTTTCCGACGATACCGTAAGAGATACGCGGCGTAAAGAAAAAACAGCCCCCTATTGGAGTATCCTATGTTAAGTATGGCCGTCGTCATCGCATCGAATTTAAAAATTTTCGCATTGTTTGAGTAAAATGTCCGTGAATGGGGATTGACGTCATTGACGTTCCCTGACAGAATTTGGAGCATGCGCACTGACAGTCGACGCATGCGCAGTACGTTCGCCGCGGGATCGCGCCTAGTTATAATAATACACGCCCCCTACCCGCCCAATTTGAACTCCGCCGGCTCATTTTCGCTACGCCGCCGCAACTTTAGGAGCAAGTGATATGTGAATACAGTACTTGCTCCTAAAGTTTCGGCGGAGTAACGTAAATGAGAAACGTTACTCTAAAATAAAGATTCGCCCATCTACCTGAATCTGGCCCATAGTGTTTTCCATGTATTCCAATGGCTCTAGTTCACACCAGCGCAGACAGTTCTAGTCAGTTTCCGGTGCACTGTATTGATGCAGAAAAAAAGGGAACTGCACAGAACTGCATCTAGAGATTGAACGGGTCCTAAGGCTAGATTCACACCCATGCAGTTTTAGTGCTTTTTGCAGATTTGCACTGCAGTCCATTTAACATGGTTTCCTATGGAACACGTTATGTAGTGAAAATCTGCAAAATACAAAAAGCACTAAAAATACATACAGTAGGTGTGAATCCAGCCTAAGAGGAGAACGGCACGGACCAGCCACCCACCTGCTCAGCGGGGATCAGCAGACAGATTCCCCACTGAGCAGGCGGACTCCAATGGAGCCCGTCCCTATGTGGAAGGTACATAAAGCCATGTTATGCATGGCCGCAGTGTGGATCCCAATAGCCGGGAGGCTGTCTATATACGGCCTCCAGCCACTGGGGGGGCGCGCATGTGCCCGCCGCATCACTGAGATGGCGATGCGCGTGCCTGGCGGCTGCGATGTCCGCCAGGCACCCGCAATCGGTGGTTACACAGACAAGGACATGGATCTGTGTGTGTAAACACACAGATCCACGTCTTCTCAGGGAGAGAGGAGACCGATGCTGTGTCCCTTGTACAGAGAGACACGGATCGGTCACCTACCCCAGTCAGTCCCCTTCCCCCTACAGTTAGAACATTCACTAGGCTATACATTTAACCCCTTCCTCGTCCCCTAGTGTTAACCCCTTCCCTGCCAGTCACATTTATACAGTAATATTTATAGCACTGATCACTGTATAAATGTGAATGGTGCCAAAAATGTGTCAAAAGTGTCCGACGTGTCTGCCATTTGAAAATTTCAAAAGGGTTGGACAGCCGCACTCCAGGGGAACTTGAAAAGTTGTCTTTATTTGTAAAATACAGAACATGCATCACAGGATACAGCCAAAAATGGGGGACAGCCGTCGTGTCTGCCATTATGTCGCAGTCCCAATAAAAATCGCAGATCGCCGCCATTACTAGTAAAAATAATAATAATTCTGTCCCGTATTTTGTAAGCGCTATAACTTTTGTGCAAACCAGTCGCTTATTGCTATTTTTTTTTCTACCAAAAATATGTAGATGAATACGTATCGGCCTAAACTGAAAAATAAAAATGTTTTTTTTTTTTTTAAATTGGGATATTTATTATAGCAACAAGTAAAAAATATTGTTGTTTTTTTTTCAAAATTGTCGCTCTTTTTTTGTTTATAGCGCAAAAAATAAAAACCGCAGAGGTGATCAAATACCACCAAAAGAAAGCTCTATTTGTGGGGAAAAAAGGACGTCAATTTTGTTTGGGAGCCACGTCGCACGACTGCGCAATTGTCAGTTAAAACAGAAATTTTTCCGGGGCAGGAGGGGGGGGTATATGTGCCCAGTAAGCAAGTGGTTAAAGGAACCCATTTAGAAAATAAACAACCCCTTTAAAAGGAAAAGCCATTGGACTGTGCCCTGAGAATCCCATCTACAGAGCACCAAGTATGTTTAGAAGTCGTTTCACTGTAGCTTCCTCTGGATGGTGATTCCCACAGTCACAACCTTATACATTGTAACCAGAGGGATTAAAAAAAGCGAGCCTTGTTTACAGGTCCACCCAATGAGAGCTTTTCATGCATCCTTTCTGTTGCTGGGAAGGATTTGTCTGCTGTCACCTCCCATAAGCCGGAAGTAGTCAGTGCTGGTTTGAGTGGGACACAAATATGAAAGCTGTCTATCTATGCAGTGCTCTGGCCCCACCTTCTTTGTAGTCCCCACAGACCAGACCAGGCCAGCCGGCTGGAGGCAGCGAGTAGAAGAGAGCCAGTGAGGGAGTGCAGCTCTCACACAGGCGAGGAGGAAAGCTGAGAAGAGAAGCAAGCCGTGCTCTTTTCCTTGTCCTGTCTCCTCACCCTCCCTTCCTCTCTCTCCCCCTGGCTTCCCCAATACAAAGCTATGGCTGGCAGCACCATGCCAGCCTGTGACAGGAGGAGCAGATGGGACTCGTCTTCCCCATAGAAGAAGGCACAGGAGAATAATAAGGGAATTCACAGGGCTGCCTGCATGCACTGCAGTCTTCTGTCAATGTGAGAGCTGCAGCAGCCTCAGCCTGCCTCTTCAAGCTGCTTTTTTTTATTTTTTTTGCTTTCACTTTTTATTTCCGGCTTTTTCAGTATTTGCTGTGTGTGTGTGTGTGTGTGCATACATTGTTCCTGCCCTCCCCCCACCCTCTTGTATATTTCCCCCCCCCCCTTGCCTTGGGAAGGAGATCATAGCAAGGGACAGAAGAGAAGGGAACTGATTGGAACCTGCGGGCAGGCGACCATCACTGCACAATGGGATGCTGTGGGAGCACACAGGTAAGAAACTCACTTCTACATCTACATGGCTAGCCTACACTTCCTAGCATGCTTCTTTTATATGTTCTGATTTTACAGTCCTAGTGTGCCCACACTTTGTACTGCGCCGCAGAAGGTGTTGGCGCTATAGAGGATATTTCTCGCCATTAGGCAGAGTATTTATGCATTTAAGGAGTGCCCTTCTGTTATACAAGCTTATCTGTGTAGTTTAGTCATTGCTTCCTTCACAGTGGATAGGCATCTTGTTGTTTTTTTTTTTTTTTTTGGTGTGTATGTGATTTTTTGTTTTCCTTCCCCCCCCTTTTTTTTTTTTTTTTTTTTTTTTTATACCTTGAACTCATCTAAAAATAACTTGCTTTTTATTTTTTAAATAAATAAACATCCTTATCCTTGTGTTAAGTTTGTGAATCGAACCTCTAGAACAGACTTTGCCATGGAGGAACCCATGAATTAATTTTTCAGGTTTTGGGAACCCCTACTGACAATGATTTTATATACTGCACATGATACATTAACCACACTACATGGTACACTGATGGTAACTACATGGTACACTGATGGTAATGGTGCCTCCCCCTATAATTTAGTGGACATTGGGAAGAGTGCTCCTTAACATTGGTAGTCAGTGGGAGAAATGTTCACCCTACAAACATGGTCATCAGTGTGAGTGGTTACCAGAGCGCTTGGGCATTCTCCAAATTCGTCTTTAGCGCTCCTCGATAGCTATATATATATATATATATACACACACACACACACACAGTATCTGACAAAAGTGAGTACATTTTTTATATTTAAATGTTATCTTTTCATGTGACAACACTGAAGAAATTACACTTTATTATTATTATACAGGATTTATATAGCGCCAACAGTTTGCGCAGCGCTTTACATCAGGGAAGACAGTACATTCACTTTGCTACAATGTAAAGTAGTGAGTATACAGCTTGTATAACAGTGTAAATTTGCTGTCCCCCCTCAATAACACACAGCCATTAATGTCTAGACCGCTGGCAACAAAAGTGAGTACACTCCTAAGTGAAAATGTCCAAATTGGGCCCAATTAGCCTTTTTCCCTCCCCGGTGTCGTGTGACTCGTTAGTGTTATAAGGTCTCAGGGGTGAATAGAAAAGGGTGTGTTAAATTTGGTGTTATCCGTCTCACTCTCTCATACCGGTCACTGGAAGCTCAACATGGAACATCGTGGCAATGAACTCTCTGAGGATCTGATTTTTTTTTTTTATTGTTCTACATAAAGATGGCTTAGGCTATTAGAAGATTACTAAGACCCTGAAACTGAGCTGCATTGTTTACCAGCACTGCCCTAACCCTCTTGGCCATGGAGTTCCTCAGAGCTTTACAGGTTGCCACTGGAGTCCTCTTCCACTCCTCCATGACGACATTACAGAGCTCCTGGATGTTAGAGACCTTGCAATCGTTCACCTTCCATTTGAGGATGCCTCACAGATGCTCAATAGGGTTTGAGTCTGGAGACATGCTTGGCCAGTCCATCACCTTTACCCTCGGCTTCTTTAGCAAGGCAGTGGTCATCTTGGAGATGTGTTTGGGGTCGTTATCATATTGGAATACTGCCCTGCGGCCCAGTCTCCGAAGGGAGGGGATCATGCTCTGCTTCAGTATGTCACAGTACATGGTAGCATTCATGGTTCCCTCATTGAACTGTAGCTCTCCAGTGCTGGCAGCACTCATGCAGCCCCAGACCATGACATTCTAACCACCATGCTTGACTGTAGGCAAGACACACTTGTCTTTTGTACTTCTCACTTGGTTGCCACCACACATACACACGTGACACCATTTGAACCAAGTCTTTAGTCTGATTGTCTTCAGCAACATGTTTGCAGGCTTTCTTGTGCATCATCTTTAGAGGAGGCTTCCTTCTGAGACGACAGCCATGCAAACCAATTTAATGCAGCGTGCTGCGTATGGTCTGAGCACTGACAGGCTGCCCCCACCCCTTCAACCTCTGCAGAAATGCTGGCAGCACTCTTGCGTCTATTTCCCAGAGACAACCGCCTGATTAAGGATAAGCTCTGGCGTGTTCGCATGGTACACATGCAGAGCCCGCCAGGAAGTGTGCACGGCGCTGTGCTATTCACAGCCAGGGAGACATTTCCCGATCTCTGCAGCCGAGCATCGGGAAATGTCTCCCTGGCTGTGATTGGCGCAGCGCCGTGCACACTTTCTGGCAGGCTTTGCACGTGTACTATGCGAACACGCCAGAGCTCATCCTTACTCCTGATATGACGCTTGGCATGTGCACTGAACTTCTTTGGTCGACCATGGTGAGGCCTGTTCTGAGTAGAATCTGTCCTGTTAAACCGCTGTATGGTCTTGGCCACCGTACCGCAGCTCAGTTTCAGCGTCTTGGCAATCTTCTTATAGTCTAGGTCATCTTTATGTAGAACAACAATTCTTTTTTTTCTTTTTTTTAGATCCTCAGTTCTTTGCCATGAGGTGCCATGTTTAACTTCCAGTAAGAGAGAATGAGAGCAATAACGCTAAATTTAACACACCTGCTCCCCATTCACATCTTGTAACACTGAGTCACATGACACTGGGGAAGGAAAATGGCTAATTGGGCCCAATTTGGACATTTTCACTTAGGGGTGTACTCACTTTTGTTGCCAGCAGTTTAGACATTAATGGCTGTGTGTTGAGTTATTTTGAGGGGCCAAAATTTTACACTGTTATACAAGCTGTATACTCGCTACTCGCTACTTTACATTGTAGCAACGCGTCATTTGAAGACATAATAAAATATTTACAAATATGTGAGGGGTGAACTTACTTTTGCGAGAGTGTGTGTGTGTTTTTAAGTAGAGATGAGCTCAAAGGACACCTGAGCTCCTCGTTAGTGGTTACTCACCCAAGAAACCAGAGGAGACATTTCACAGGTCCCATCATGCTGTGACTGTTGTGTCCTTCAGGCACAGATCACAGATTGGGGTAAAGGGCCCATCACAACGGTCCTTTACCATGTTATCAGCTGTGTCCAATCATAGTTGATCACATGTAAATGGACATGCCAGTGATTATTAGTCCTTTCCTTACACACTGTATCTGTGGGAGGAAAGGAGAGCCATTAACCGGCAAGCCTGTACCGATTACCAGTATCGGGACCGATACCAAGTATTTGCGGGAGTACTTGTACTCCCGCAAATACCCCCGATGCCTGAATAGAATACTTGTGACATCACCCGCCACCGCCGCATGGTTAAACAGCGTGCGGGAACATCACAGCTTTCATTTGAATAGCTGTAGTGTTCCCACCACGTATAGACACTCCCCCTTGCTCGGGATTGAATGGGTGATCGTGATCTGTTCAATGGGGAGTGTCTATACGCGGCGGGGAAAACAGCTATTCAAATGAAAGCTGTGATGTTCCCTGTGCGGCGGTGGCTTTTGTTGCGGCGGCTAGGTATGGGGGACATGGCTGCGGGGACATGGCTACATATGTGGGTGACTTGGCTACATATGTGGGGGGACTTGGCTGCATATGTGGGGGGACTTGGCTGCATATGTGGGGGGACATGGCTGCATATGTGGGGGGACATGGCTGCATATGTGGGGGACATGGCTGCATTTGGGGACACATTTAAAAAAAAGTATCGGTATTCGGTATCGGCGACTACTTGGAAAAAAAGTATCGGTACTTGTACTTGGTCCTAAAAAAGTGGTATCGGGACAACCCTACCTGTTTACACTGATAATCAGTGGTGCCCATAAGTGCCGCCTCACCAGTGAAGAAGAAATAATACTTAATTGGCACATTTTGTAACGGAAACTATGAAAACTTTTTTTTTTTTTTGTCTTTTATCAATTTGTTTAAAAAAAAAACACGGTGGTGATAAAATACCACCAAAAGAAAGCTTTATCAGTCAAAATATAATTAAATTTCATGTGGGTACAGTGATGGAAGTTGGTCATGACAGGAAGTGGGTGAAAGTGCCTGGTATTGAAGTTATTAAAGTGGATCTTCAACCTTTTTTCATAAAAAAATAAATGTGGTCCTACTTGCATGTCACTTGCCTAGGTGAAACACATGCACAGTGCTCACTGTTTCCTCTGGGGTATGCACTTCATATAGCCCAGGAGGCTTAACGCTTCAGTTCCAGGGAGGGGGTGTCTAGAACTGCTTCATCGGGAGTCATGCTGGCTGAATCGGGAAAAACCAGCAAGCCTCACGATGACGTTACAAATAACATGGTGGCACAGGACCAAGTGGTGGCAAAAGACAAGAGGATCTCAGCGTGACAACACAAAAAAAAAAGGGGGGGTCGAAGATCTTCTTTAAGAGGACCCTTCTCCTCTAGACCAGAGGTCTCAAACTCAAATTACCTGAGGGCCGCAAGACAAGTTTTCATATCCCATGGGGCGCCGCATGCAAACTTTCAAACTTCAAAAACAGTACTGGTGTCAGCGAACGCATTATTAACCCCCACCACTGGTGTCAGCGGACACATTATTAACCCCCACCACTGGTGTCAGCGGACACATTATTAACCCCCAGCACTGGTGTCAGCGGACACATTATTAACCCCCAGCACTGGTGTCAGCGGACACATTATTAACCCCCAGCACTGGTGTCAGCGGACACATTATTAAACCCTAGCACTGGTGTCAGCAAACGCATTATTAACCCGGACCACTGCACTGCACACGGACCACTACACATGGGCCACTACACACGGACCACTGCCGACAGACCACTACACTGCACACTGCCGACAGACCACTACACTGCCGACAGACCACTACACTACACACTGACCACTCACCATCATATCACATCAAGGCTCAGAGCCCAGCAAATTAGGGCACAGCACATCAGGGTACAGCACATGAAGGCACAGAGCCCAGCAAATAAGGGCACAGGGCACAGCACATGAGGGCACAGCGCACATGAGGGCACAGCGCACATGAGGGCACAGCGCACATGAGGGCACAGCGCACATCAGGGCACAGCACACATCAGGGTACAGGGCACAGCACATCAGGGTACAGGGCACATCAGAGCACAGCACATAGGGGTACAGCACAACAGGCCACATCAGGGTACAGAGCACGGAACATCAGGACAAGACATATCAGGACAAGGCACATGGCACATCAGGGTACAGGGCACATGAAACAGCACATCAGGGTACAAAGCCCAGCAAATCAGTGTACATGGCACACATCAGGACACATGGGGCATATCAGGGCACATCAGGCACAGCACATTAGTACAGGGCACATGGCACATCAGGGCACAGGGTACCCTGATGTACAGAGCCCAGCACATCAGGGACACATCAGGGTACATGAGGCACATCAGGGTACATGGGACACATGGCACATCAGGGTACCTGGGGAACATGGCATATCAGGGTACATGGGGTACATTAGAGCACATCAGGCATACCTCCCAACTTTTCAACTTCAGAATGAGGGACAAATGAGCATACCTCCCAACGAAGTTGTAGAGGGGTGGGGGGGTCCGCAGATCATAGTTGATGAGCGGGGGGGTTCCGCGGATCTGAGTTGTTGAGCGGGGGAGGTTCCATGGATCGCGCGGGGGGGGGGCGGATTCGCTTCCGCCGCACCTGCCCTGCCTGCGGGCCATTTATTACCGGTCCGCGGGCCGGTACTTTGAGACCCCTGCTCTAGACACACAGTTGTACATCCAGAACATTTAACCTTGTGCTGCTGTAATTCATTGCTGCTTATGTAATCGGGAGCTGACTGTCTCCTTTCACTGCCCTCCCATGACATGCTGTGTGATCTATATTGTCCCAAGCATTCTGAGATGCGTGATGTGACTATCCAAAGTCAGTCCCACTTGGACCAAACAGAACTGGGGGTGGCGCACCACAAAAAGTGTGTGAAGGTCCACTTTAAAGTTGAACTCCATGCCTACATTGGGCCGGCTTGGCTCAATTTAAGTATCCAGATTTGATATGCAGGGGGCCGCTGGGAATGCTGTAAATCACTGTAAAGGCCCGTACACACGATCAGACATTTTGAAAACAAACCTCCGACGGACCTGTTATTGCAGACAATCCGACCGTGTGTATGCTCCATCGGAAAAACTTTTTCATGAGACAAATGTTCGCTGTGTGAATAGACAAACTTTACGGCAACAAATGTCCTACGTCTGCTAATCCGATCGTGTGTACACAAGGCCATCAGACTAAAGTAAAAAGTACAAACATGCATGCTCAGAACCAATGCTAAAGATTAGACAATAGCAGAAGTTGCCCAAAGGGTGGCGGTAAAGAGTCATTACGTTCGTGTTTGGCTGAAAAAGTCCTACCGTGTGTATGCATACCAAGTTCCCGGACAATGTCCACAGAAAAGTCAGTTGGAATGATGAGGCTTAATAGTCCATGCTACATACAGGCTACTTCACACCTGAGTGTTTTGTAGCTTGAAGCCTGAAGCTACAAAATGCTGGAGGAGGGGGGGGGGGGAATCAATTCTCTATGGAGATGGTTCATAACGCCTGAAGCTCAAACAAGTTCTGGAACTCCTTTTTTTTTTTTCATGCTTTTATATTGGTGACCTTTTGACCTCTACAAAATCGCATGACTTTTTGCCTAAAAATGTTGTGCTCAGGTGTGAATGAAGTGATCTTATGGGTTCTGTTTCCTTCTCAGCACACTCTACACAGGGTCAGTCCCTTAGCACTGCCTCCATTCTGAACTTATTTTTATTTATTTTTTAAATACAGGGCATTCTTTCATTGGATGAGGTGGAGAGGAGGAGCAGTGGTGTCATAATCCCCACCTCACCTGATCAGAAAATGGCCTGTATTCATTGAAAACAAATTAAAAAATACAGTGTTTACCTGGAGAGACCAAATGATATACCTCTGTGGTCAGCTTGCAGAGGGGAAGCTGCTAAAGCAGCACAGAGAGCATCTTGGCTATCCGTGTATGTAGTGCCGACTACTAAAATAGAACAGACGATCGTTTGTCCGATTATTCTTATCATGTGTGCTAGGTATAACATTTAAAGCATCTTGAAATGGGTAAAGCAAGTTTTGGTGTGTAAAGCTTTCCATAGACAGTAGATGGCGGCCAGATGTGTAGCCAAGATTTTGCCACCCTCTGGCATCTCTGCCAAATGGTGCTTCCCTAATGCATTTTAGACATTCGGCCTGCAAGAGACTGAGAGAAAATCAATTGATTTCCCCCATCAACACGGAAAGTGTAGATGGAGTAGTATTCACTGTATTCAGACAGGGGCAGCACCAATACAATTCTGCTTCAAAACAGCGGTAAGATGCAGTCAGTGTTTGGCTGATAATTTTCATCCTGGCTCAGTCATTATGTGAGGTTTGAGCTGCCTGCCCAGCTTCAACATGAACATTTGCACTGGGTGACTGTTCATGTTTAGGTCTACAGCGAGGATAAGGTCATCAGGTGATCGGGGGGGAAGCACTAGTGATCTGACAGGGATGTCTAATCAAATCAAGGTTTGTAAGAATCTAGTGACTAAAATGGTCTATAGGTGACTTATAATTGTTCCTAAACTGTGCTGCCTGCCACACTACAATAATACAATTTGAATGAAAATTAATTGTAAGCACTATGACCAGAAACTTGAAGATTGATGTTAAATTTGGGTAGATTTTAAACTGGCCGTACAGAAAAAAATGGCTGGTTATTGGCAAAATATCTGACTGTTTCACACATTTATCCTAGTCTGCACACTGAAAAAACAGTGGCAGGTCTTTCCTCTGCAAGATAATGGCAATCCCTGTTATGCCGCGTACACACAATCATTTTTCAGCATGAAAAAAAAACGTTGTTTTTCAGCATGTCCAAAAAAACGACATTTTCCCAACTTCATCATTAAAAACGACGTTGCCTACACTCCATCGTTTTTTAAAAATTATCTAGCAAAGCGCAGTAACGTACAACACATACGACGGCACTATAAAGGGGAAGTTCCATTTGTCTTGGGGCTGCTTTAGCTGATTCCATGTTAGTAAAAGACGATTTGCGCTTTTCTGTCTGTAATGCCGCGTACACACGATCATTTTTTGTGATGAAAAAAAACGTCGTTTTCTGTGAAGTAAAAAACAACGTTTTTGAAACGTCACTTTTCAAAGACGATGTTGCATATACACCATCGTTTTTTTCACAAAAAGCGAGGTTACGTTCACCACTCTTTTCCATTGAAGCTCGCTTCACAACTAGCTTCTGGGCATGCGCGGGTTGAAAAACGTCGTTTTAAACGACGTTTTGCTACACACGGTGACTTTTTGTGAAACAAAAAACGACGTTTTGAAAAACGACACAAAAAATTCAAGCATGTTGGAATTTTTTTTTGGTCGTTTTTTTTAAGACAAAAAACAACGTTTTGCCCACACACGATCAATTTAAATGTAGTTTTAAAAAACAACGTTTTTTTTCATCGCAAAAAACGACCGTGTGTACGCGGCATTACAGCGTGATGAATGTGCTTACTTCATTATGAATGGTAGTTATACCAGAACGAGCGCTCCCGCCTCATAACTTGCTTCTGAGCATGTGTGGGTTTTTAACGTTGTTTTAGCCCACACACGATAATTTTTTATAACCCGAATAACGACATAGTTTAAAACAACGTTAAAAAATGCAGCATGTTCGAATTTTTTTGTCGTTTTTCAGAACCTGAAAAATTATGTGTAGCCCACACACAATCGTTTTAAATGGCGTTTTTCAAAAACGTTTTTTTCGTGCTGAAAAATGACCGTGTGTACGCGGCATCATAACTTGTCCAGGTTCTTGCTAAAATAGTTTTATTCATTTTAGTTTGGCATTGGGGGGGGAACCACATTTTAATTAAAATGCATTCATGCACAATTGCTTCTAAAGAATGCTTTCTAGAATAATTAGGGCAATCAGATAGGACAGGAAAGATTGTCATTTCCACTAACATCTGTTGACTTGGATAGATAACCCTGCCAATAAACGTGAGATTTTTTTTTTACTTCAATTGATGTTTTTGGTCAAACATTCATGTTATACTTGCTTGTCTTGTGCATTGGTTTTGCACAGGACAGCCCTGAACCTCTTCTTCTCGGGTCCCTCTTCGCTGCTTCTGGCTCCCGTTGAGTGCCCCACACTCGAGATGAGCTGCAGCTCTGTGCATCCATTCAGACACGGAGCTGTGGTTTGGTCTTGCCCCCTCTTTTTCCTGATTGGCTAACCTGAGTTTGACAGTTGCAAGAGCCAATGGCACCACTGTTGTCTCCTCCAATCAGGAGGAAGAGTCCTGGATGGCCGAGGCACTCGTGGACATCGCTGCATAGAGATGGGCTCAGGTAAGTATTACCTGAAGGGGGGGGCTGCTGCACACAGAAGGCTTTTTAGCTTAATGCATTAAGATGAAAAAACCTTCTGCCTTTACAGACACTTTTAAGAGGTTAACCCTCTGCATTCTGAAAAAAGGCTGTTTGATTCTGTAATCTCTGATAGATATACTTTATTGTCATTGTATGCATCAACATTTTTCCAGGTACAGGTACTCTTTACAGCAGCAATAAAACACTTCTCAACAAAACCACACATACAGTGCATACTCCTAGCACATGCCCACATATCTATTTAAATATATCAAACTATAAAATCTTATTTAAAAATAAATCAATATTAGAATTCCACCTAAAACACTGTACCTGATGGGATTATGGATAGCCCTATGGAAAAAACGATGCTTTAAGTGATTTGTGTGCGTTTTTAAGTGTCTATATCTTTTCCCTGATGGCAATGGGGCAAACACACTGTAACCTAGGTGGGTTGGATCAATACTGACTATCTGATCCTCCCCCCTTTCACTGTCCCCAATATATGTCTTAATAGTACAGAGCCTTAAGAATCATTCTGCACATGCTCATTTTGGTGTGTATTGCTAAAGAGTTTTTTTTTCTCCCTTTTTAGAATGCTTGTGATCAGCACATGGCCAATCATCACTGCCTAGACAGAGGGTCAGGGGTTATGCAGTCTCATAGGACAGTCAAATGAGGATGAAAACTCCTCCTACAAACTTTAACCAGACAATGATAGAAGTCATAAGACTGCTGATCAGAAAGGGTCCTTATTGGTTTAAATTTAATAAAATTGTTTAATTTCCATGTTCTGTGGGAAACCAGATATAGTGAATGCAGTGACCTGGGTTTAGACTTTAAAGAAGATGTCTCCTTTACTATTCGATTTTCCTGTACCCCTAGGGACAAAGTGCATGTAGCACCTTATCTGTTCTTACTTGGTAGGGCATAAGCTGAGCTAGCATGGCTGACTGCATGCACCCTCTTCCCCCTACACTGTTCAACCACACAGCTAACAAGGAGACAAATACCAGATGAGCCTTGGTTGACTGACTGTGCTTGATGCTGGACCCATTGAGGACACTGCAGCACTAGTTCGGTGTGAAGACATGGTTGGCAGAACAATAGGCAGCAGAGGTGGGCAGTACCCTATGCCTGTCTGATAGCACCATAACACCGCAAGGAACTGGCAACAGGCTGCAAACTGGAGGTATCTTACCACTGAGGGAGAGAAGAATCCAGGTGATGGAGTTTTTAAGGAGGCATTAGAACATTTCTGGGAGGAGAGGGGGAGATGGCACATATAAGGGGGGGAGAGTAGTGACATGATTTGGAGGAGGAGACACTAAGAAAAGGGATGCTAATGCCATGCTGACAGAATGACAGTACCCCTTTTGGGGTACAGTGCTCAAGGCTGCCATTGCTCATGATCTTGTATCCATCTAGTTGACAGGTGTAGTAATGCAGCTGTCACTATTCCTGCCAGCTCACAAACAAGAGGTGGAGCAATAGTAATGCCCAGAAATCAGGCTTCTATCAGAGGAGCAGCAAAGAATCAGAAAGGCAAAATTTTTCTAAAATAGGTTTGCAGTTCACTGTAGAGACAAAGTAAGGGAATTTATTTATAGATAATAATTTTCTTTTTATGAGAATTCTTTAATATGGAAGCAAGTACTAGGCTAGGATAATGTAACTATTGGTCTGCACATCACATATCCCAGTATGCTTCAGGACAGTCTCCCTCCTGTTGGCAATTATATATATATATATATATATATATATATATATATATATATAATCTATCCCTAATTTATCAAGCATTAAAATAGTGCTTAAGGCACCTTTTTAAATTACATGACGTAGCTTGCATAAAGTGCACCGATCTTAGGATAAGTTCACCTTTGTAAAAAAAAGAATAAATAAATACACACGTTTTTTTGCAGGTAAAAAAAAATGTGCAATTTTTTTACTTGGAGCTTGCAAAGCATTGCATCCACAATCAGCTGCAAAGGTTGTTGGTGCTTGTAGGTTTCACATTTTAGACTGCAACTAGGCAGATTTTACAGAAATGCAGAGAAGAAAATATAGGATACTAATAAATCATAAATTGCAAGTAGGTCTATAGGATGGTCATCTTGGCATATGCTATACTCTTTTGTTATAGAGTAGCTCATGCAATCATTTTTCATTTTCATGTGTTCAGTACTGTGTAAGGTATACAGAAAATCGGGACATTGGAGTAGATGTTGTATACACATTTGGTTTTCTGTGCCATTTTTTTTTTTTTTACAGCTTGTACAAACAGGTCTTTATAGATGACACTAGGAAATCGGCAGATGTATTTGAAGTGCCTCTGCCTGTAAGGTCACCCTTCTAAAATCCAGGTCACATAGGACTTAGTGTGAGCCTGCTGAGCCTTTCCTTTCAGAACCATCAGATTGAGTACACTGACAGTTACTCTCTGGAGCTTATTTTTCAGTGGGACGTTTCCTGCCTCTGTTATATTTGTTCTAGCTGTATACTGTACCTCTTGGTTATTCCAGTCCCTGGGGTATTAAAATCATTCCCTGCATCTTCTGTTTTTTAGTCATGGTTGAAGTACTGTATAGGCTAAAGCATTCACTACTAGTTGCTGCTTGTCATGAAGACTGATGGCATGTTTGTGTTGTGTGTTTTTACACAATTTTATTAATGACACCTTAGTTTGTGACTGTTTTAGAACTCTGGTGTGTTTTTTTTTATTTCTCTCCTTTTAGGCCATTGTTTTTTCAGCTATGAATGACCATATTATCTTATCCAGTAACAGTGATCAAAGTATAAAGACAGACATTTTGACCAGAATGCAGCAGATACAATGGTTGTTAAATGGGCAGGACTTTATCTTCTGCTGGGTCACAACAAGCTGAAGACTTGATTAATATTGGCCCTTTGCCTCTTCAAAGTGAATGAAAAGCCGAATCTTTTCAAATTTCTACTAAAATGCAATTTTGGTTTCCATTTGTCACATACAGAGTTTTGCTCTTTTTCTTTGCCAGAAATCCAAATTTGTATATTTCCTAACAAGTGGTATTTGTCATTTCACAGATATGAATTTAAAAAATGTAGAAGGTAGCACATCGTTTTGTAAGTGGTGTGCTGGGTTAAGCAGAAAATGGAGGTTGAACTAAATAAATGCGTAAATGCAGCTGGCAGGGTCTGCATTGTGATGTGAGTAGAAAATGTAGTGCTTATGAACTAGATAGGACCAGACTTTTCAGAGTAAGAAAAAGGCACCTGTCTCAGGACCAGTGTACATTGGCAATGTGCTTGCCATATGTCTGAAATGTGTTTTGCCATTAATTAATTTTGACTTTTATGGAGGAATGAAAACAAAGCAGATGATGATTACAGGTTGACCTTTAAATGATTGCAAATATCCACGAGCACGGGTCTTTATGCGGCCCATGGCAATATCAGCCAGATTTTAAAGAACGCCAAACAGATCAGAGTGCCTGCCACTAACAGATTTTACCACATCTGCAAAACAAATTATATTGGCAAGTGCCTGTCGTCAATTGAATCCATGTTCTGATTGCAAGCTAGTTAAGTGGTTAAAGATGTAAACTTGCATAACTAATACAGGAATGCTGAAATAAATATTGTCTTTGAGGGTCAATATGAGTGCCTCAAGCAATTTGATTTTATATCCCTGAGATATTTTACAACCTATTGAAAAATTCTACCTTTGAGTGGGCCTGATGATCTCTGTTATGGAGCTGCAGAGGAAAGGAGTGACGTAGGGCTCGTTGCTATCACCACATGGGGTCTTTGCTCTCAGTCAGAGACGGGTAGATATCTCTCTGCATGTTAAAGGGGTTGTAAATCCTCCTGTTTTTTCACCTTAATGCATCCTATGCATTAAGGTGAAAAAACTACTAGCAGTCACCAGCCCCCCCGTTTTTTTACTCACCTGAGCCCTGAAATGTCCCACGGTAAGGACGTGCCATCTCTCTGCCCAAGGATCTCTGCTCTTGATTGGATAGATTGATAGCAGCGCAGCCTCTGGCTCCCGCTGCTGTCAATAAAATCGGCAGCTATGGATGCCAAATGCTGGAGCGCACCCGCAAGGTAACCCCGGTGAGAGAGCTTGTCCTAGAGGGTTATCTGACGCAGGGAGGAGCCATCGGGGGACCCCAGAAGACGGCGTTTGGGGTCACTCTGTGCAAAACGAACTGCACAGTGGGGGTAAGTGTGTGTGTGGGTTTTATTTAAAAAACATTTTAAACAAACCTTTAGTATCACTTTAAGGCAATCTGGGGTCAATTTACTTTAAACTGGAGAGTGCAAAATCTGGTGTAGCTCTGCACAGAAATCATCGGCTTCCAGGTTTTATTGTCAAAGCATAATTAACCACTTCAGCCCTGGAAAGGATTTACCCCCCCCCCCCCTTAATGACCAGGCCATTTTTTGCGATACAGCACTGCGTTGCTTTAACTGACAACTGCACGACTGTGCGATGCTGTACCCAAACAAAATTTGATGTAATCTTTTTTTTTTTTTTCACAGATGGAGCTTTCTTTTGGTGGTATTTGATCACCTCTGCAGTTTTATTTTTTACTCTATAATAAAAAAAGAGCTACTGGTGCTATAAAACATTTCGGCCGATATTTTTCGACATATTTTCAGTAAAAAAAGATCCAAATAAGCGTATATTGGCAGACAAATTTAACACCTAACGGACATTTTTGACGCTTTTCTGGGGAACCAGTGACATTACTACAGTATTTAGTGCTAAAAATATGCACCGTTATTGTACAAATGACACTGGCAGGGGAGGGGTTAACATCAGGGTTGATCAAGGGGTTAACTGTGTTCCCTCACTGTGTGTTCTAACTGTGAGGGAAGGGCTCACTGGGACAACACATAGACCTGTCTTCCTGCATAGCAGAAAGACAGGATATATGCAATCTCCTCTGTCAGAATGGAGATTTGCCATGTTTACACAGGCAGATCTCCCTGTTCCGTCACTTTGGAGAATGATTACGTGTGGCTGGCGGACATCCAGTCTGCTAGACCCACTGATTGGCTACATTTTTCCTTAATTTCTCACATTCTTCCCCTCCCAGACACTGCAGATCACAGTGGGAGTGTTTTGGAAACCAAGGGAAGTATTGACAATCCAGAAAGTAGTGTTTAGGCTAGGTTCCGATTAACAAACTAGGCTGACTCCATATGGTTCTGGCAGCAGAGCGGGAAGTCTACTGCTGCTGGCACACAGCACTGTATACAGCATGTAGCTAATTCTGCTACAGAATATTACTGTAGCGCCTGGCTATTTTCAGAGCCGGTGCTATTGGAAATTTAGAGGAAAGTTCAGAGAAATAGTTGGCTTTGAACTAGTTTCATTTTTAAATTTGGGTCTCTGCTCTATCTTGGCTGTGCTGTGTGCTATCCTTTTGTCCGGGGTCTCCCATCACCCCCGGACGGCAGGTGGCAGCAGTGGGGTCAAGCATGCTGGGGATGGGTATTTAAGGGGCAGACGCCATTCCTCGGGATTCTTCCTTGTGTGGCGCCCACCATTGGGTAGCCATTCCACAACACCCCCGCAAAGGGCCCACCTGGCCAGGGTGTGCGTGTGTCGCAGTGTTCCTGGTTCCGGGATCACATTGGCCCGGACCCAGTGATTGACTGGGTCCCCAATCGGAAATTGTTCCTGAGCTGTCCATCCAATTGGAGGAATCTGAACGATGAGTCTGTCCGAAGAATACCAAGCACGAGACTGGTGTTCCAGGAGGGGCCTGTCCATTCATCGGAGGACAACCTTAGTTCTGGCTAGAGTGGCAAAGTGAAATTGTCATTGGAAGCAGGACTGTTTCCCAAACCAGTTACACCTGAATTTGCCATTTCCTATTCTTCGATCTCTTCACCCGTTTCTACTATTATCGTTTTTACCCGGCTGGGTAATAAAAGCACAGAAAAGACATGTGGACATTCCCTTTATTAAAGCTCTCAAGTACCCTAGACGGCGGAGATACAGAGGTAACATGCCACCCAAAACAAACCAGTAGCTCCTTCGGGGGAAGTGCTACATTACATATATTTATTTTATTTTTGAGAAGAAGGCTATAGTTTTATTTTATTATGACCTTTGCTGAAACCAAGATTTAATGTTTGGTATATGAAATGCTAATTCTTCTAATAGAAACTACATTGTTGTGCATGTCCTATTGCCAGAGATGCATCAATTATTGCTTGTGATTACCAGGCCATGTTTTAGTTAAAGTATTACTGGCACCTCTAGCAGTTGACACTCTCATTTTTGCACAGGGAATTTTATCCTGCTTGTTGAAAAATCTACTTCCAAGTAAATCCTCCCCGCAAGACTGTTATAAACAATTAAAATAAAATGTGCATGGTACTGTGGACACCAGACGAAGTTTGATGTAACTGACAATGCTTTGTCAATTCATGTGATAGTAGGCACAGGCTACTTACTCATTGTTCAGAGACACATTCCCTTTTGTATGACCAGCCTAGTGTATAGTGTAGTGTAATAAGCTATTCATGTTTAAAGTGGAAACTGCACTGCATCTGAGCATTGCAAACCAAAATTGCTATACAATTTTTAATAATTAACGCGCACTCCTCAATCCTTCCATTCATGTCTTCATGCTTTATTTTACTGAAAAATCACTTTGAAAAACACCCCCTAACATTTCTGGCATTGAGCAGATGCATTGTAAAACATAACCAAAGAAAATTCCCAGCTCAATTCGCCGACCAGCCTGCAAACAACTGAATTGTCCTGTCTGACAGTTTGCTTTTAAAAAAAAAAGGGGTTTATTTGCACACATTTGCAAATACATGCTTAAGCTGCAGAGCCACTCAAAGACATCCCATTTTGAGCGCCTCCACAGTGAAAGCACATGCATTATGGAGAGATAGAGGGCAGGTAAACCTGGAGGGCTTAAAGGCACAAGGGCACACTGGACACATAGCATATAGCACAATGACAGCAAAGGTGTCCAGTGCGCCCTCTCGCCAGTATTCCAGCAGTACAAACAAATGGCCTTTAACCACTTAACCCCCTCACCATATTGCTGCCCAATGACCAGAGCACTTGTTGCGATCCGGCACTGCGCCGCTTTAACTGACAATTGCGCGGTCAGGCGACGTGGCTCCCAAACAAAATTGGCGTCCTTTTTTCCCCCCCACAAATAGAACTTTCTTTTGGTGGTATTTGATCACCTCTGCTGTTTTTATTTTTTGCGCTATAAACAAAAATAGAGCGACTATTTTGAAAAAAATGCAGTATTTTTTGCTATAATAAATATCGACCAAAAATATATAAAAAAAAATTGTTTTTCCTCAGTTTAGGCCGATATGTATTCTTCTACATATGTTTCGTAAAAAAAATCGCAATAAGCGTTTATTGATTGGTTTGCGCAAAAGTTAGGGGGTCGTTTTATGGCCTTTTTTTTATTATTATTTTTTACTAGTAATGGCGGCGATCAGCGATTTTTTTTTTTCAGTACTGCGACATTATGGCGCACACTTCGGACCCTTGACACATTTTTGGGACTCCTACTGGTTCCGAGGAAACATCAGCACAGGAAGAGGCCACAGAAGAAGAGGAGGGGGTGGAGGAGAGAGGTGTGTCACAACCAGTAGTAGTGTTTTGGAGGCGTGGTGGTGGAACAACCTCCAACACTACTGTACCTTGCCCTGCGTCCTTCCCAGCTGCCAGCAGAGTCACCCAATGCGCCGTGAAAGAGAGGTAATGTCCCTGTCCATGCCTGCTGGACCATAAGTCAGCGGTAATATGCACCTTACCACTGACAGCCCTTTCCAGTGAGGCATGGACATTGCCTTCCACATGGCGGTAAAGAGTCGGAATCGCCTTCCGTGAGAAAAAGTGGCGTTTGGGAACTTGCCACTGAGGTACCGCACATTCCACAAACTCACGGAAGGGGGCAGAATCTACCAACTGAAAAGGCAGCAGTTGAAGTGCTAGCAATTTCGCTAAGCTAGCATTCAACCGCTGGGCATGTGGATGGCTGGGAGAGTACTTCTTTCGGCGCTGCAGCAGCTGGGGCAGGGAAATTTGTCTGGTACAATCTGCCATCGGTGTACCGATAGTAGATTGCCCACATGTACTACTAGGTTGTAACACACCTAATTCTACACCTTCAATCCTATCAGTGCAGGTTTCAGAGAGGACTGAGGGTATAGTGGGGTTGGGGATCCCAGCTGATGGGGGCAAGAGGAGGTCCGCTTTGTTTTTTGGTGTGGGTCTTTCAGATATGCTTGCCAACGAACTGCACGGCAGGTCGACATATGTCTGGTCAAGCATGTGGTGCCCAAGCGGGTGATGTTCTGGCCACGCGAGATACGCTTGAGACACATGTTGCAAATGGCAGCGGTGCGATCTGATGCACATCAAAGGACAAAAGGCCCACGCCAAAAAACTTTTGCAGTAACGCTGAGACACAGCAGCGCCCTGCACAGGCATAGCTCTGCGGTGTAATGTTGGTGTAATGTTGGGCAGTTGGTGTGCTGCCCTTAAGCTGTCCCCTGGAGGGCATCCTGCCTCTTTGGAGATGTGCTTATGCCTCCTCCTCCTCCTCCTTCTCCTCTCTCCTATCAGGCACCCACGTAGAGTCCGTGACCACATCATCCCCTCCCTCCTCATCACTGTCGAAAACCTGGCAGTATACTGCAACTGAGGGAACATGACTGCCAGATTGCTGTCCTTCTTGGGCACCCCCTATGGGGGCTCATATTACTGCCTTCCTCTATCTGTGTTCCATCATCGGAGCCTTCAAAACGCTGCGCATCTTCATGCAGCATGTACCCAACACTGTGTTCAAACAGTTCGGGGGACTCCTCAGGAGGACATGGTGGGACTAGTGAAGGAGTAAGTGATGCCATTGAGCAGAGGGAAGAGGACGCCTTGGCAGCTACTTTTCCAGACAAAGTACCCCAAACCTGGGTGAGAGAGGATGAGGAGGATGAGGATGGCTTGGTCATCCACTCTACCAAGTCTTCGGCATGTTGCGTCTCAACACAACCAGCTGCCGAAAACGAGGACGAGCGTGTCACACGACCACGTGCTGATGAGGATGCACCATGTCCACGACCAGCACTGTTGCCTCTAGACACAGAGCCTGCTTGCCCTTGTGACTCTCTGCCTCTCCTTGTTGCCCTTCCTGACATTATAATGGCCTGCAGAGGACAAAGGCAGTACACACACCTCGTAGCTTTTGGTGCAAACTGCAGAGCACACTTGCACTATGCACCAAGTTGGTTTAGTTGCAAAGTTATGAGCACACTTGCACTATGCACCAAGTGGGTTTAGGTGCAAAGTTATGAGCACACTTGCACTATGCACCAAGTTATACATAGTTAGGTTGAAAAAAGACACAAGTCCATCTAGTTCATCCATAAAAAAATAAACAAACAAAATAAAAAACACAGTACAATCCCATACACCCAACTTCATACCCATAGTTGATCCAGAGGAAGGCAAAAAAAAACAGCAGAGCATGATCCAATTTGCTACAGGAGGGGATAAAATCCTTCCTGATCCCCCGAGAGGCAATCGGATTTACCCCGGATCAACTTTACCTACAAATCTTAGTACTCAGTTATATCATGTGCATTTAGGAATGAATCCAGGCCTTTCTTAAAGCAATCTACTGAGCTGGCCAGAACCACCTCTGGAGGGAGTCTGTTTCACATTTTCACAGCTCTTACTGTGAAATAACCTTTCCGTATTTGGAGGTGAAATCTCTTTTCCTCCAGATGTAAAGAGTGCCCCCTTGTCCTCAGTGTTGACCTTAAAGTGAATAACTCAACACCAAGTTCACTATACGGACCTCTTATATATTTGTATAAATAAATTCAGTTCCTCTAATCTTTCCTCATAGCTGAGCTCCTTCATGCCTCTTATCAGTTTGGTTGCCCTTCTCTGCACTTTCTCCAGTTCTGATATCTTCTTTGCAACTAAACCCACTTGCACTATGCACCAAGTGGGTTTAGTTGCAAAGTAATGAGCACACTTGCACTATGCACCAAGTGAGTTTAGTTGCAAAGTAATGAGCAAACTTGCAGTATACAGCAAGTTGGTTTTGTGTGCACTGAGCACACGGGCAATACAACGCGTAAGAACACTGCAGTTCGCACAATCAACTGCCTGACAGATTAGGAAGAACTAATCTAACTAAACTATACAGTGTATAAATATATGTACATGTACAACTCCTGGGATGTGTATATATATCCTCTACACACTGTAAATGTAACTGATTAGCTTGCCTGCTCTATCGAGCTAAAAAAATTCTCTCCAAATATTTAAAAAAAAACACCACCGAGACTGGACCATTTTACGATGTACCACTTTCTCTGGGTTCTCCTGTCTTTCCCCTTGATCTCTCTCTCTCTCTCTCTCTCTCTCTCTCTCTCTCTCTCTCTCTCTCTCTCTCTCCTAATTTCTTGGTGTTATCTCTCTCTCCTTTCTTCCTTCTCTCTCTCTCTCTCTCTCTCTCTCTTCCTTCCTCTCTCTCTCAATACACCAACCGTATAGTCAGCATTTCTGTTTACTTTAAGATGGGATAAATATTTCACTTTAAAATGGTTCATTGACAAAAAAAAAACACATTCTGTGTCTAGAAAAATATGCCCTTTACATTTTTGGGGTTTTTGCTTATAATGGAGCTGGCTTTTCAGATGATAAATGCTATTTACAGTTCCTGTTTGGGAAATGCAATGGTCTCTAACTTGTGACTGAGATTTTGCTCTGTGTATGAAAGCACTATATTTATCTGATGACCAAAACCTCAATTATTCAGGGCATTTCTAAAACTCTGATCTGGACATTTCATTCATGTTTGAACATGTGTAGTAAAACTCAACTGAAATTGTGGAATGTCACTTAAAGCGGTGGTTCACCAAAACTACTCTGTCCCATAGAATTCAGCATACTGGCGTCAGTGCCAGTATGGTGTTTTTTTTTTTTTTATAATCGCTCTAGTTACTGTTAAATGAAGAATTTACTTTTCTCTCCCCTGCGGGTGAATGGCGCAGCTATGTCACATCACGCCTTCCGAAAATAGCCGATTTAGGACTCGGCTCTTTCCGGTGCTATACGGCACCTGCGCACAGACCTAGGAGCTGACTGCGCAGGCGCCGTATATAGCCGAGTTCTATTTCGGCTTTTTTCGGAGGGCGTGACGCGCCATAGGTCTCGGCTATATACGGCGCCTGCGCAGTCAGCTCCTAGGTCTGTGCGCAAGCGCCGTATAGCACCGGAAAGAGCCGTGTGCTAAATCGGCTATTTTCGGAAGGCGTGACCTGACATAGCCGCGCCATTCACCCGCGGTGGAGAGAAAAGAAAATTCTTCATTTAACAGTAACTAGAGCGATTAAAAAAAAAGCAACAGCATACTGGCGCTGACGCCAGTATGCTGGATGCTATGGGACAGAGTAGTTTTAGGGTGAACCACCGCTTTAATTAGATGACGTTTCATAAACCAAATACAACACAGTGAAGCACCTCCTCCCCCTTCTCACAATATCCATCACTGTTCGGTCATAAAAAAATCTTCTTCTGCAGCAGTGCCAGGGATCACCGAATCCTGGGCTGTCGCTAAAGCCTGCACCGCTCTCCCAGCCTTTTCGTGACTGCCCAGCAGGGATCTTTCTGAAGCCTGCGGCCGCCCACTCAGCCTCTTTGCAGCCGCCCAATTCAGTTCACTGCATGGCCGGGGGGAAGAGACTAGAGGTCAGCTGACTGGAGAGGAATGTGAAGTGGGAGGGGCTGGAGGAGACCCCATCTCCTGATTTCGGTATAGGTGTCACTGCGTAACACTACCTGTGATTATAGTTGCCATTAAAAGTCCCCACTACATTTCTCAGATTAGCAGATGACCTTGATCAAGAGCACCTAAGTTGGTTGATCAGAACTCCCTCCAGCACTGCCACTCATTCTAACTCCCCCCACCCCACCAAGAAGTAAGAGAAGGAATAAAAATAGAGAATACATGGGAGGGGGAGGAACAAAGAGAGAGAGACCGAGAGAGAGAACAAGAAAGACGACTAGTGAGAAGAATGGGGGTAACCAAGAAATTAGGATAGAGAGAGAGAGATCAAGGGGAAAGAAAGGAGAACCCAGAGAAAATGGTACGTCGTAAAATGGTACCATAAGGGGTTTAATACTGTACGAGTGGAAGGGACTTGGGAAATTCTAAGGGCTCATTTCCACTGGCGTTTTTACAGACACTTTTTTTTAGACTTTTTTTACAGCTAAACTTCTTAAGGACCGCCTACTGCACATTAACGTCGGCAGAATGGCATGGCTGGGCACAACCACATATATATACGTTGGTTCTAGTACCCAGCCGTGGGTCACGGGCGCGCGCCCGTGACCCGGTCCGAAGCACCGGGACCGCGGGACTCGCAGACCCGGTCCCCGATCGGTCCACCGTGCTTCACTGTGGCCGCAACATTGATCACGTCATTCCTGTTATAGGGGGACGTGATTGATGACGTCACACCTACAGCCACACCCCCCTACAGTTGTAAACACACACACAGGGAACACTCAAAGTCACAGCACCCCCTTGTGGTTAACTCCCAAACTGCAACTGTCATTTTTACAGTAAACAATGCAATTTAAATGCATTTTTTGCTGTGAAAATGACAATTGTCCCAAAAATGTGTCAAAATTGTCCGAAGTGTCCGCCATAATGTTGCAGTCACGAAAAAAATCGCTGATCGCCGCTATTAGTAGTAAAAAAAAAAAAAATTAATAAAAATGCAATAAAACTATCCCTTATTTTGTAAACGCTATAAATTTTGCGAAAATCAACCGATAAACGCTTATTGCAATTTTTTTTTACCAAAAATAGGTAGAAGAATACGTATCGGCCTAAACTGAGGAAAAAAAAAATGTATATATATTTTGGGGGGATATTTATTATAGCAAAAAGTAAAAAATTAATGCATTTTTTTCAAAATTGTCGCTCTATTTTTGTTTATAGCGCAAAGAATAAAAACCGCAGAGGTGATCAAATACCACCAAAAGAAAGCTCTATTTGTGGGGAAAAAATGACGCCATCTTTGTTTGGGAGCCACGTCGCACGACCGCGCAATTGTCAGTTAAAACGACGCAGTGCCGAATCGCAAAAAGGGGCAAGGTCCTTTACCTTGGACATTGCCTTCCACATGGCGGTAAAGAGCCGGAATCGCCTTCCGTGAGAAAAAGTGGCGTTTGGGAACTTGCCACTGAGGTACCGCACATTCCACAAACTCACGGAAGGGGGCAGAATCTACCAACTGAAAAGGCAGCAGTTGAAGTGCTAGCAATTTCGCTAAGCTAGCATTCAACCGCTGGGCATGTGGATGGCTGGGAGAGTACTTCTTTCGGCGCTGCAGCAGCTGGGGCAGGGAAATTTGTCTGGTACAATCTGCCATCGGTGTACCGATAGTAGATTGCCCACATGTACTACTAGGTTGTAACACACCTAATTCTACACCTTCAATCCTATCAGTGCAGGTTTCAGAGAGGACTGAGGGTATAGTGGGGTTGGGGATCCCAGCTGATGGGGGCAAGAGGAGGTCCGCTTTGTTTTTTGGTGTGGGTCTTTCAGATATGCTTGCCAACGAACTGCACGGCAGGTCGACATATGTCTGGTCAAGCATGTGGTGCCCAAGCGGGTGATGTTCTGGCCACGCGAGATACGCTTGAGACATATGTTGCAAATGGCAGCGGTGCGATCTGATGCACATCAAAGGACAAAAGGCCCACGCCAAAAAACTTTTGCAGTAACGCTGAGACACAGCAGCGCCCTGCACAGGCATAGCTCTGCGGTGTAATGTTGGTGTAATGTTGGGCAGTTGGTGTGCTGCCCTTAAGCTGTCCCCTGGAGGGCATCCTGCCTCTTTGGAGATGTGCTTATGCCTCCTCCTCCTCCTTCTCCTCTCTCCTATCAGGCACCCACGTAGAGTCCGTGACCACATCATCCCCTCCCTCCTCATCACTGTCGAAAACCTGGCAGTATACTGCAACTGAGGGAACATGACTGCCAGATTGCTGTCCTTCTTGGGCACCCCCTATGGGGGCTCATATTACTGCCTTCCTCTATCTGTGTTCCATCATCGGAGCCTTCAAAACGCTGCGCATCTTCATGCAGCATGTACCCAACACTGTGTTCAAACAGTTCGGGGGACTCCTCAGGAGGACATGGTGGGACTAGTGAAGGAGTAAGTGATGCCATTGAGCAGAGGGAAGAGGACGCCTTGGCAGCTACTTTTCCAGACAAAGTACCCCAAACCTGGGTGAGAGAGGATGAGGAGGATGAGGATGGCTTGGTCATCCACTCTACCAAGTCTTCGGCATGTTGCGTCTCAACACAACCAGCTGCCGAAAACGAGGACGAGCGTGTCACACGACCACGTGCTGATGAGGATGCACCATGTCCACGACCAGCACTGTTGCCTCTAGACACAGAGCCTGCTTGCCCTTGTGACTCTCTGCCTCTCCTTGTTGCCCTTCCTGACATTATAATGGCCTGCAGAGGACAAAGGCAGTACACACACCTCGTAGCTTTTGGTGCAAACTGCAGAGCACACTTGCACTATGCACCAAGTTGGTTTAGTTGCAAAGTTATGAGCACACTTGCACTATGCACCAAGTGGGTTTAGGTGCAAAGTTATGAGCACACTTGCACTATGCACCAAGTTATACATAGTTAGGTTGAAAAAAGACACAAGTCCATCTAGTTCATCCATAAAAAAATAAACAAACAAAATAAAAAACACAGTACAATCCCATACACCCAACTTCATATCCATAGTTGATCCAGAGGAAGGCAAAAAAAAACAGCAGAGCATGATCCAATTTGCTACAGGAGGGGAAAAAAATCCTTCCTGATCCCCCGAGAGGCAATCGGATTTACCCCGGATCAACTTTACCTACAAATCTTAGTACTCAGTTATATCATGTGCATTTAGGAATGAATCCAGGCCTTTCTTAAAGCAATCTACTGAGCTGGCCAGAACCACCTCTGGAGGGAGTCTGTTTCACATTTTCACAGCTCTTACTGTGAAATAACCTTTCCGTATTTGGAGGTGAAATCTCTTTTCCTCCAGATGTAAAGAGTGTCCCCTTGTCCTCAGTGTTGACCTTAAAGTGAATAACTCAACACCAAGTTCACTATACGGACCTCTTATATATTTGTATAAATAAATTCAGTTCCTCTAATCTTTCCTCATAGCTGAGCTCCTTCATGCCTCTTATCAGTTTGGTTGCCCTTCTCTGCACTTTCTCCAGTTCTGATATCTTCTTTGCAACTAAACCCACTTGCACTATGCACCAAGTGGGTTTAGTTGCAAAGTAATGAGCACACTTGCACTATGCACCAAGTGAGTTTAGTTGCAAAGTAATGAGCAAACTTGCAGTATACAGCAAGTTGGTTTTGTGTGCACTGAGCACACGGGCAATACAACGCGTAAGAACACTGCAGTTCGCACAATCAACTGCCTGACAGATTAGGAAGAACTAATCTAACTAAACTATACAGTGTATAAATATATGTACATGTACAACTCCTGGGATGTGTATATATATCCTCTACACACTGTAAATGTAACTGATTAGCTTGCCTGCTCTATCGAGCTAAAAAAATTCTCTCCAAATATTTAAAAAAAAACACCACCGAGACTGGACCATTTTACGATGTACCACTTTCTCTGGGTTCTCCTGTCTTTCCCCTTGATCTCTCTCTCTCTCTCTCTCTCTCTCTCTCTCTCTCTCTCTCTCTCTCTCTCTCTCTCTCTCTAATTTCTTGGTGTTATCTCTCTCTCCTTTCTTCCTTCTCTCTCTCTCTCTCTCTCTCTCTCTCTTCCTTCCTCTCTCTCTCAATACACCAACCGTATAGTCAGCATTTCTGTTTACTTTAAGATGGGATAAATATTTCACTTTAAAATGGTTCATTGACAAAAAAAAAACACATTCTGTGTCTAGAAAAATATGCCCTTTACATTTTTGGGGTTTTTGCTTATAATGGAGCTGGCTTTTCAGATGATAAATGCTATTTACAGTTCCTGTTTTGGAAATGCAATGGTCTCTAACGTGTGACTGAGATTTTGCTCTGTGTATGAAAGCACTATATTTATCTGTTGACCAAAACCTCAATTATTCAGGGCATTTCTAAAACTCTGATCTGGACATTTCATTCATGTTTGAACATGTGTAGTAAAACTCAACTGAAATTGTGGAATGTCACTTAAAGCGGTGGTTCACCAAAACTACTCTGTCCCATAGAATTCAGCATACTGGCGTCAGTGCCAGTATGGTGTTTTTTTTTTTTTTATAATCGCTCTAGTTACTGTTAAATGAAGAATTTACTTTTCTCTCCCCTGCGGGTGAATGGCGCAGCTATGTCACATCACGCCTTCCGAAAATAGCCGATTTAGGACTCGGCTCTTTCCGGTGCTATACGGCACCTGCGCACAGACCTAGGAGCTGACTGCGCAGGCGCCGTATATAGCCGAGTTCTATTTCGGCTTTTTTCGGAGGGCGTGACGCGCCATAGGTCTCGGCTATATACGGCGCCTGCGCAGTCAGCTCCTAGGTCTGTGCGCAAGCGCCGTATAGCACCGGAAAGAGCCGTGTGCTAAATCGGCTATTTTCGGAAGGCGTGACCTGACATAGCCGCGCCATTCACCCGCGGTGGAGAGAAAAGAAAATTCTTCATTTAACAGTAACTAGAGCGATTAAAAAAAAAGCAACAGCATACTGGCGCTGACGCCAGTATGCTGGATGCTATGGGACAGAGTAGTTTTAGGGTGAACCACCGCTTTAATTAGATGACGTTTCATAAACCAAATACAACACAGTGAAGCACCTCCTCCCCCTTCTCACAATATCCATCACTGTTCGGTCATAAAAAAATCTTCTTCTGCAGCAGTGCCAGGGATCACCGAATCCTGGGCTGTCGCTAAAGCCTGCACCGCTCTCCCAGCCTTTTCGTGACTGCCCAGCAGGGATCTTTCTGAAGCCTGCGGCCGCCCACTCAGCCTCTTTGCAGCCGCCCAATTCAGTTCACTGCATGGCCGGGGGGAAGAGACTAGAGGTCAGCTGACTGGAGAGGAATGTGAAGTGGGAGGGGCTGGAGGAGACCCCATCTCCTGATTTCGGTATAGGTGTCACTGCGTAACACTACCTGTGATTATAGTTGCCATTAAAAGTCCCCACTACATTTCTCAGATTAGCAGATGACCTTGATCAAGAGCACCTAAGTTGGTTGATCAGAACTCCCTCCAGCACTGCCACTCATTCTAACTCCCCCCACCCCACCAAGAAGTAAGAGAAGGAATAAAAATAGAGAATACATGGGAGGGGGAGGAACAAAGAGAGAGAGACCGAGAGAGAGAACAAGAAAGACGACTAGTGAGAAGAATGGGGGTAACCAAGAAATTAGGATAGAGAGAGAGAGATCAAGGGGAAAGAAAGGAGAACCCAGAGAAAATGGTACGTCGTAAAATGGTACCATAAGGGGTTTAATACTGTACGAGTGGAAGGGACTTGGGAAATTCTAAGGGCTCATTTCCACTGGCGTTTTTACAGACACTTTTTTTTAGACTTTTTTTACAGCTAAACTTCTTAAGGACCGCCTACTGCACATTAACGTCGGCAGAATGGCATGGCTGGGCACAACCACATATATATACGTTGGTTCTAGTACCCAGCCGTGGGTCACGGGCGCGCGCCCGTGACCCGGTCCGAAGCACCGGGACCGCGGGACTCGCAGACCCGGTCCCCGATCGGTCCACCGTGCTTCACTGTGGCCGCAACATTGATCACGTCATTCCTGTTATAGGGGGACGTGATTGATGACGTCACACCTACAGCCACACCCCCCTACAGTTGTAAACACACACACAGGGAACACTCAAAGTCACAGCACCCCCTTGTGGTTAACTCCCAAACTGCAACTGTCATTTTTACAGTAAACAATGCAATTTAAATGCATTTTTTGCTGTGAAAATGACAATTGTCCCAAAAATGTGTCAAAATTGTCCGAAGTGTCCGCCATAATGTTGCAGTCACGAAAAAAATCGCTGATCGCCGCTATTAGTAGTAAAAAAAAAAAAATTAATAAAAATGCAATAAAACTATCCCTTATTTTGTAAACGCTATAAATTTTGCGAAAATCAACCGATAAACGCTTATTGCAATTTTTTTTTACCAAAAATAGGTAGAAGAATACGTATCGGCCTAAACTGAGGAAAAAAAAAATGTATATATATTTTGGGGGGATATTTATTATAGCAAAAAGTAAAAAAATAATGCATTTTTTTCAAAATTGTCGCTCTATTTTTGTTTATAGCGCAAAGAATAAAAACCGCAGAGGTGATCAAATACCACCAAAAGAAAGCTCTATTTGTGGGGAAAAAATGACGCCATCTTTGTTTGGGAGCCACGTCGCACGACCGCGCAATTGTCAGTTAAAACGACGCAGTGCCGAATCGCAAAAAGGGGCAAGGTCCTTTACCTGCATTTTGGTCCGGGCCTTAAGTGGTTAAAAACGCCTGTCCATGTTTATTTTGTAAAAAAATTATAATCATTTTGCGTGTTTTTGAGCGTTTTTTAATGTCTGCCATTTTTACAGCTCTAATGCTGGAGCTTCAGAACGCACTGGTCCTGCGTTTTTTTTTTGCAGCTTAAAAACGTCTCAACCATGTACAGCTCAAAAACGTCATGGTGGGCATGAGGCCATAGACTAACATGGAGAGCTGTTTTTAAGCTGCAAAAAACGCTCAGGAAAGTGGCTGTAAAAACGCCAGTGGAAATGAGCCCTAAATGTCCGTCGGTTAGGGGGCACAAATTACTTGTCTTGCCTTGGGTGCTGACAACCCACGCTACAAAAATGTTACTGTTAGGGGTCCCCACAACTTGGGAAATGTTATCAAGGTGTCACGGCACTAGGAAGGTTGAGAACCACTGTTCTACAGGATACTACTATGCAGGAGTATAGGTGCTGACAAATGTATATTTTTGTTTTGGTTACGGCACATTGGCGATCATCTAACTTCCATTCTATATACTTCATATATTTGCTGGCAGATATATTAATTGGCTTTTTTAGCAACAAATGATAGGTCCTAGTTTATACCTCAACATTTATGAGAAGTGCTAAATAGCTAGCCGCTTGATCTGTGCTGTTCATTGAGAGAGAGGGGTGAGAGAGCTGCATTTGTTGCCATCTCTGCTTGTACGTCTGTCTCGGCTCCAGTCTCGGTGTTTTTTTTTTTTTTTTATATTTGCATCCAGCATTGCAAAAAGGACTTGTCTACAGGCTTTATGTAGTGATTTGAATTTTTTTTATTTTTCAATACAAGTTTTTTAAGAAAAACTTGAGGGTCGTTTGCAGGTTAAATGCATCTGTCAATGAATTCTGAATTACCTCAGAAGCGTCTCAAACTGATGCTACTGCTCTAAAGACCGCTGATGTAGGTCAAAAGGTGCAAGATGAAGCCATGTTCTTGTATGTTTGCATTTTTTTAGAGTGTAATGGTCGTTAATATGACCTTTTATAGTAATTTGATTATTACAATGTTAATCAATGCTGTCAAAATCAAAAATGATTGAAAAAATATCCAATTCAGGAATCGTCCATCAGTAATGCATATCAGTTAAAGCCCAGGTTCACACTGGGTACGATTTAGTTTGATTTGAGATGTGATTTCACATGTGAAATCGCATCTCAAATCGGCAGCATTTGCCGGCAATGACACCGTCCTAATTGGTGCGACGCCGCATCTGCCGCGCTGCACCGATTTCAAAAAGTAGTTTCTGTACTACTTTTTGCGATTTCAGGACGCGATTTACATTGACATCTGTGCAGAAACCTGCACAGATGTCTCTTAAATCGCGGCTGAAATTGGGACTGCCAGCGGGTGTGAAATTGTGCTAGTTCAGCAGAACTTGTACGGCTTCACTCCCGCAGCCCAGTGTGAACCAGGGCAAAGAGAAAAAATATATAGTCTAACCTTCAAAAAAAATAAAAAATTCTGAGGGCCAGTTCACACCAGACGCAGTTCCGTGTGCTTTTTTTCTGCAGAAATGCATGCACAGTGTTTTCCATGTGTTCCAATGGCTCTAGTTGGCTCTAGTTCACACCATGCAGTCAGTTTCCGGTCAGTTTCTGCACCGGAAACTGACTACATGGTGTGAACTAGAGCCATTGGAATACATGGAAAACACTGCGTGCATTTTTAGTGCAGAAAAATTGCACACGGAACTGCGTCTGGTGTGAACTGGCCCTGAATCTTCTTCTTTTTTTCTTTTTTTTCCTATGTATTGAGTAACTGACCTGGAAGTAGGATACAGGACAGACTTTCAGACTTTTACTGACTTGTTCCTGGTCAATCAGTCACAGAATGACAGCTCCAGAGTCTGTACTTTTTTTTAAAGCAAGTCCGCTATATTGTAGTTTTTATATTGTAGTTTTTATCCTAAAGGTTCACTTTGTATATAAAAAAATGGGCAGGATTTTAAATTAATTTGACGAATCTGGCTAATGATTTTCAGAAAACTGTGTTATGGTAAAATCCACTCTATTTTGAGTTTAGATTTCCCCATACCCATAGGGGTCTCAAACTGGCAGCTTTCCAGACTTTGCAAGACTACAAGCCTGTCAGACCAGTCCGTGTACACACAGGCTTTTAGGGTCAATTAGGACCTGCTGCGTTTAGGGGTTCAACCTCCTGCCAATCTCTCTCTCCTGAACTTGGAAGAATTGGGTTCAGGATAGGAGTGTTTTGACCGCAGGCTGCGGAAAACCGCAAAACGCAGCATTACTGCGTTTAAAATTGCACAATTGTGCAGCGTTTTGAAGTTTCCCAGCCAAGTATACATGAAGTCTAATGCCGTGTACACACGATCACTTTTTGTGATGAAAAAAACGACGTTTTAAAAAACGTAATTTAAAATGATCGTGTGTGGGCAAAACGTTGTTTTATGTCTTCAAAAAAACGACCACATTTTTTTTCGAACATGCTTGAATTTTTTGTGTCGTTTTTCAAAATGTAATTTTTTGTGTCATAAAAAGTGTAAGTCACCACGCTTTGCTAGAGCATTTTGGAAAAACGATGGTGTGTATGCAACGTCGTTTTGGAAAATGAAGTTTGAAAAACGTTGTTTTGTTTCGTGACCTAAAACGTCGTTTTTTTTCATGACAAAAAGTGATCGTGTGTACGCGGCATAAGAATAGAGATTTGCCATAACAATAGGTAATGGCTGAAGGGCCATGAGGGCATTAGGTAGGAGACTTTTTATTCATTTTTTTCATGCGTCTTCTAAAGAGTTCAGTCTAGAAGTTTCTTGTGTTGGTTTCCTGTCATGTCTCTTTCCAAAATGTGTGTTTTATGTATGAAAATGTTGATGATCACTACAGCAGGTGCACTAGAAAGCTACAATGTAGCTGCTACTGTACATGTACTTTATGAAAAGGAACTACCACTTGAAGGGGAAGATGACTGCACATAGTATTGGCTTTAGTGTCCTTAGACCCCTTTCACACTGAGACGGGAGGTGCGGTGGTGGTATAGCGCTGCTATACCGTCGGAATTGCGACAGTATTCGGCCGCTAGTGGTGCAGTATTAACCCCGCTAGCAGGCGAAAAAGGGTTAACACCAGCAGCAATGCGCCTCTGCAGAGGTGCATTGCCGGCAGTATAGCCGCGGTGTCCCATTGTTTTCAGTGGGAAGGAGGGGTAAACAAACCGCTCCTCTCAATACTAGCAGGACTTTTGAAGTGGTCCCGCCAGCGCATCGCCTCAGTGTAAAATCACTCAGGCTTTCAAACTGAGACTGCAGGGCAGGAGTTTTTCAGGCAGTATTTAGGCGCTATTTTTAGTGCTAAAACGCCTGAAAAACTCCTCAGGGTGAAAAGGGGTCTTAATGTGACTGCCATGTAAGAAGTATGGGACTGCCATTGATGGCCTACTTCTAAAAGTGCAAGATGCTTGGCTATTTTCAGCCATTAGCGGGGGTTAAAACCACACCGCTAGTGGCTGAATACCGTGTCAGAAAAGTGTCGGTTCCTTTTTTACTATGGGTTACCAGCTTGATTTTGGTCAGTATCAACATAATGGTGTGCTTGGGTGTTTGGCCCTTACAGGGTGCTTTGAACAAAGTTAGGTGTATATGCCTTGATTAATCCCTTTTTATTAACACACAAGTAATTGAAATGCAAAAGTCATTCTTTAGTTAGTGCATAAGCAATGGGGATTTTTTTTTTTCTATACAGTGTTGAGCCTCTGGTGATTATTATACCTTTTTATAAAATGGAATCTCAGCAGTTGTCTTTAGAGCTGGAAGGACATTTACACATGAGTTTTTTACGCATTGCAGCTCCTGGATAATTGTTAGCAGACTAGTTCTGGAAGGCACTATGGCTCATGGCCCCTCATTATTCATCAGTATTTAGGAGATTATGTTGCATTTAAAAAAAAAAAGTTTTTATTCTCCTTATTTTGTATGTTTGTGTGTTTCTTTTAAAAAAAATATATTTTTATCATCAATTTAATCTAATATGGATTTATCATCGGCCATTTTTGGCACCTTTTTAGAGCAAAAAAAGCGTATCCCTTCAAATTCTGTGTATGTCTGCACACTGGTCATTGGGATTACATTGTGGTGTTAAAAATCCTGCTTGCTGCATTTTTGGTCAGTTAAAAAAACGCACAAAAAGTGCATCTCCCAGTTTAAATGCATTGAAAATGCAGCAAGAATGTATCACTAACGCACCTGTGTTGAGGCATATGACATATGGGAAAACACATTATAGGCACAGTAGATCATTGGTTGCAAAATCGCATCAAACGCAGTCAGGGCCGGACCTAGGGTGGTGGGGGCCCCTGGGCTTGAGTGTTAAAGGGGCCCCCTGGAGCCGAGAAGCAGGGGGGGTAGTTCCGCCAGGGGTCCGCCGCCCGACCAAAGTTGTTGACATGGTTGTTAAACTGGGGGGGGGGGTTCCGCCAATGGTTGCTGGGGTGGGGGGGGGGTTGCTGCCGATCGATCCTGATTGGTTGTTGAGCGGTGGGGGGGGCTGCGGCAATCATATTTGATGCTGGGGGAGTATCGCTGGACGGACTTCTTACCTTCTCTTCCTGCTTCTTCCTCCCGTGGTGTATCCAGTAGGGGCCCCCTATTGGGCAGTCGGATAACTGTGTGCATGAGAACAATAGGTGCTTGGACCATATGGAGACCATGCAGCCAGAAAAAAGCAGTTGGACACAGGATAACTAAAATCCAAACTGGGAGGAAGCCAACTTGGTCCAGGACTACATGACCATGAGACCTGAAGAGGGTGTTAAACATGTCCCGGAACAAATCGGCATTCTCCCAGTTTGGATTTTAGTTATCCTGTGTTTAACAGTATTTTTTTCTGGTGCCCTCACTGTGTATCTTTTGCGGAGCACTTCTGACAGCTTCTAAGTCTGTGCGGGTCTCCTCCGGCCTGTGAGCGTGTCACCTTTTGGGTTTCCCTGGCTGCCGCCAGCTCTGTTTCCTGTCGAGATCCCTCAGGAGATCCAGGGGGTGAGCCACCCATCCATTCGACCTTGCAAAAAAGGAGAAAGGCCGGTGCCATGGAAGTCGGATAAAACATTTTGTTTTATTATTGCATTTGAACAGTCAAAAAGAGAAGTGTGTTTCGACCGTTGGCCTTAATCATGGCTAGCAAATTACACACAACCAGCTGTGGAGTGGAGTTGAGATTCTACAAATGTCGATAGCTACAAATACTGCAGCTGCTGACTTAAAATATGGACACTTACCTGTTCAGGGCATATGTGATGTCGGAACCCAAAGCCGATCTCCCCCACCCCCTCCTCCCTGAAAGGTGCCATATGTGACACCAGAGGAGGGGAGGATTCCAAAAAGCAGAAGTTTAATTTTTGGGTGGAACTCTGCTTTAAATGGTGTAGACTAAATCACATGGTGTAAGGGGTAGTAATGTGGAGAAGGGAGATAAATATTTTTATCCAGTCAATGCGAGAGGCTTGACCGTTGAAGCATTCCAAGAAATAATTGAAAAAACGCCTTGTTTTGAAAACATGGCAACCTAACCTGAGTAGGGGAAGAGTTTAATGCCATTAAACATTTGCAAAAGAATTTTAGATATATGCAGCTCAGGCATGCCCTTAGAGCCCAACTGGGATCGGAGGTTGTAGATGTGAGCAGTCCACAGGTGTTGGACGTGATCTTTGGGAAGGATTCTGCCAGACTCACGTCCAATCTATATTATGTTATCCGGCGACATCGGATCAGCGGGATAGTGCAGGCGGCCAAGATAAAGTGGGAGGATGATGTGGGCCCCATAGAGGATACAGAGTGGGATGAGATATTGGAGGGCGTAAAGAGCACGTCCCCTAAATTATCAGACAGGTTGACTCAACTATATATCCTCCACCGAGCGTATATTACACCCCAGAGGCTGGTGAAATTTCAGCCCACTAGGAGCCCACTGTGTCCTATGTGTTCAGTAACAGAGGGCTCTTTTTACCATATGCTTTGGCATTGCCCCGATGTACAGGCATACTGGCTCCAGGTGATGCAATTTCTACATGACTGCATGGGAACCCCGGTGGGCATGGATCCCAAGCTGTGCCTACTGGGACTACTCCCAGATGTGGATACAGAAAAGTACCAAGCTATTTTTATATATGAATCACTTTTCTTGGCCAGAAAGTTGGTGGCAAAGACCTGGATGCAACCAAGGGCCCCGACATTGGAGGACTGGAAGAGAGAGGTCAATGCCATTCTCCCGTACAGGAAAATTATATATGTACATAGAGGGAGACCGCAAAAATTTGCAAATGTATGGGACAGGTGGCTGGGGGACGGCGAAACATGCACGAGATGAACCACCTTACCCTACAGAATCACACTAGATGGGGCAGGGGGAGCGGAGTAGTGTCATTTAGCTATACAGAGTGGGCACACCTCCTAAAGCATATTTCTTTTGTATGAAGATGTCGGGATATCTAGTCGCTTATGTCTTAATATGTGCCAAGTGCATGGAACTTATAGGATATGTGTAATGGTATCTGCTGTAGCGTTCGATCTGGGGGCTATGTTGGCCCACTGACATTTATACATGTATGTATTCCTTTTTCTTTTCTTTTATGTTACATCTCAATAAACTTGAACTTTTATGGTTAAAAAAAAACATTTGCAAAAGAATAATAAATTGGTCATTAGGGAGGCTGATAAGAGTAATGCAGTGGTGGTGATCAGCGTTTAACAATATCACACTGAAGCTTTGAGAAAATTAAACAATACCAATACATATCGCCCCCTTGGATACAATCCCACAGAAACCTTTAAAATTTATTTTTTGTTTAGTCTTATTGATGAAGGTCAGCAAATGGGACTTTTGAATGCTAAAGATTATAGTGTCTCTGGTGTATGAATACAAAGGTCAGTCAGCTCACATCCCCAAAATACAATAGAAAGATTCACTCCAAGAAGTGTGGCTCCTCTAGTGGGTCTTTAGACCGGGCGACTGTATAACCTTGTGTCAAAAGGTTTATTTATAAACATTTTATTGAAAAATATGAACAAGTGCTACTGAAGTACATGACATATCTACGCAAATGTAGGCAATAATGGGAGACGAGCACGATGCACAGATAACAGTTGAAAAATAGTAGTGACAATCCATTAACCAACTCTGTCGAAAGGCATAAAACAGAAAGGAACCCAAAGTTTCAAGGTTGTATGAGGATAGAACCTCAACTTCAGGGGTGGGTAGTTAGAAGACGAGCACTAAGCACTAGCACTAAGACAACAGTGGTATCTGTAATCAGCAAAAAAAGAGAACTGAAAGAAAAAGAAGAAAAAACTATTTATAAGAGCAGACCATGTATCCAATGTTTATCATGTAAGTATAACATTATATAAAATACATAAATATCCTTAAAATTACTAACCATCTGCGCAAAATATGCGTGTTAGTCAAGTATCGTTGGCAAATGTTTAAAAACAATAAGGGCTGTATTAACAGGTGATCAAGGCGAGACTCCCACTTCCAATCAGGGCCAATAGGGGGCGGCCAACACAACCTAGGAGATGGTGTGTTCCCCAGCCGATACAATTTCACAGGGGGTGTATAGACCGTCCAGAGGCAAAAGGGGTGGGGCTAACTGTATAAACAGGGCCGGCCAAAGAGCCACTCGCTTCCCCAAATATGGAAAATAATGAGCAATAAACTCATATCCGTAAATTTACTGGAGCGAGTCCTAAAAGGGTAGAGGACAAAGAGCCTACCTGATGCAACCTCACTGTTCCACAAGAGCCACATTGTAGAAGTAGAAGAAGCTGGGCAGCCAAAAAACGTATAAATCCCTTTAATATAGACAATAGGTTGCCAGTTGCGTTTCTAAAGAAAAACATATAGAACAGGATCAAAAGAAAGAGGGCTACTATGCCTTGCAGAAACCCTATGGTTCCCAGAAATAGTGGGATGAGGGCTTACCTGAGTGTAATATTTGTCAGAGGTACTGAACCAAAACACCTAGGTACTGGTAAACCTTTTGGCATACCACTATACTATATATGAGCAGGGCCGTTTTAAAGGAATTTGGGGGCCCTAAGCAGAATGGACATGAAGGCCCACCAACACCCCCCCTCCACACGCACAGGGAGGAAGAGGGGAAGTGAGAAGGACACAGGGAGGGGGAAGTAAGCACACAGGCTGTGTCCTTCTTACTCCCCCCCTCCCACATGTTCTTTTTTTACTCCCTCCCTATGTTCTTTTTTACCCCCTCCCTATGTTTTTTACTCCCCTCGGGCCCCCTCTCCTTACCGGGTCCATACCACGTGGAAGGAGATTCAGTTTCCTGTTCCCGGCCGGACTGACAGAAAGTGAGCACTCGGTGTGCACTTCCTGTCAGTCTGGCCGGGAACAGGAAACTGAATCTCCTCAGAGTCCGGACCGACAGGAGGAGGGAAGAGGAGCTGCTCGGCCATGCTACACAGAGAAGTGGAAGTGACGACTCGAGGCAGGCTGGCAGCAGTGATGCAGGCTCTCTAAAGAGCGCTTAAGCGGCTGCAGGAAGTGTGGCAAGGGCCCTTCTTGGGGCCCCAGGCCAGCTCGGCGGCTCCAAGCAATTGCTTGGTTTGCCTGCCTTGTAGCGATGGGCCTATATATGAGGTTATACAGTCGGCCAATCTAAAGTCCCACTAGAGGAGCCACACTTCATGGAGTGAATCTTTCTTTTGAAATGAAAGACCACTCAATTTTTAAAGGTACAGAACCCCATCACTGCTGCTTGCTATCATTTGCCTAAATTTCACAAATACCAAGTCCCTATACAGGGGCATCCCATTGTGGTTGGCATTGGCTCCCTTAGAGCCCCTCTGCAAGGTGGATTGATTTCCATCTTCAGAGGCTCCCAGGTTGGATAACTTTGGCTGTCACTACATTGTACTCCTCCGTACCACATTTGCTGGCCTTGGAAGCTGTAAAATATCACCTCCAGAAATATAGTTCATATACATTAGAACTTTAGGACTATCTGCTAAGATGTATAGATTTTTCTTTTGACCCACAACTTTTTTTTCTTTTTGACAATACCTATTACTTGCAATTGTGTGGTGCATCAATGGATGCCAATTTTTCTCCTTCACTGGCAGATATTTATATGGGTTGATGGGAGGAATTTTATATATAATTTTTTTAGTTTTTTCCATCTTAATCCATTTTATAGCAATTTTATTTTGCTATGGCAAATTCATTGATGACCTGCTTATCATTTGGGTTAAGGATAATGCTACTTTTGATATTGCACCGTTTTTGCACCCTGTAAATGCCAATTATCTTCATTTAACATTTACTGGTAATTGTCACAACAGGGTCATAGATTTCCTTGGAAGGTTATCCCTTTGCCCAAACTGTTCAGACTGAAGGTTTTCGTAAATCCACCACGGGCACTCCCTGACTTTACTAGCCAGTAGTTGCCATCCAACCCACACAATAAAGGCCATCCTGGTAGGCGAGTTTACTAGCAAGAAAAAACTGCTCCACGGAGGTTTCTTTTAATAATGAATGCCGAGTAATTGGGAACAGGCTTGAATCCTGTGTTTATCCTCAGTGGTTCATCCATAGAGGTTTTGAGGATGCAGCTGCCAAACAGCAAGCGGATTTATTATCCAATGCAGAAGAAAACGTGGTTATCCTAACCGGATTCTTATAATCCGACTGACGCCCCCCTTCCCACCCACCCTAGTGTGAAAGTACCCTTACTTTCTGATGTTAACACAAAATTGGGGATTTTCTTTTACTTTGATGCTGATAATGGTAAATGGAACAAATAGAGAGGGTGCAGACATCATTAAAACCTAAAAGGTGTGCTAAAGTTTTTAGTTACACTTTAATAATATACACTTGATTTTTTTATTTTTATTTTTTAACCACTTGCTGACCTGCCACCGTCATTATACTGCGGCAGGTTGGCATGATCCCGCGAACCATCATAGCTGTACGCCGGTTCGTTTAAGCAGGATTCGCAGGCACGAGAGGCAGAACAGGGACTTGTGGGTGAACACACAGCCCTGTTCTGTTCTGAGAGGAGATGCAGATAGTGAGTTCCTATAGGCTGGAAACCGCGATCTGTCATCTCCTATAGTGAGTCCCCTCCCCCTATAGTTAGAACACACAGTCAGGGAACACAAACCCCTTGATCGCCCCCTAGTGTTAACCCCTTCCCTGCCAGTGACATTTACACAGTAATAAGTGCATTTTTATAGCACTAATCGCTGTATAAATGCCAATGGTCAGACAAATGTGTATGCCATAATGTCACAGTACTGATAAAAATTACTGGTAAAAAAAATAAAAATATGACAAATAATAAAAATGCCATAAATCTATCACTTTGTAGACGCTATTACTTTTGCGCAAACCAATCAATATACGCTTACTGTGATTTTATTTTATTTTTTTATTCCCAAAAATATGTAGAAGAATACATATCGGCCTAAACTAGTCTGTTTTTTTTTCCCCATTTATAGCACACACACAAAAAAAAACGCAGAGATGATCAAATACCACCAAAAAAAGCTCTATTTGTGGGAAAAAAGGACGTCGATTTTGTTTGTTTATAGCGTTGCACGATAGTGCAATTGTCGGTTAAAGCGAACAGTGCCCTCTCGCAAAAAAAATTAGCTGGTCATTGAACAGTCAAATGTTTGGGGGCTGAAGTGGTTAAACCAGAGTTTAGTGTCACTTTAAAATAATCCCAGCTTGCTGGCAGTCAAGCAGATAAATCTGTAAGCTTTTCCAGCGATGCTTGGCTGGTGTAATTATGGCACTATGTAGATTGTCAGGCTTGGAAACATTTGAGGACTGTGGCAGCTAAGTCGTTATGAAAGGGTGACCGATAAAAGGCTCTAAACGTTCATGCTTTATTGCAATATTTTATTCAAGAAATTATAAATGACAGGGTTATTTAAAATATGTGCTATCTTAAGATAAACAATTGTGTAATTCTGAATGGCTTGTTTTTTTTTTTTTTAGCTTAAGGAATGTTGGCATGTGAAATACTACAAGGGTTTTTCTTCCCAATGGGATGCACTGTCAAGTGTCAAGGTGGCAGACAACTAATTTTCCACTGACAGCCATTTAACAAACCTACTTTCCATTGTCAGACTGAAACGAAAAAAATTAAATAGTATGTAGTACATATTTTTCTCCACTCAGTGAAAGAAATTAAAGTGTGTGTGTGTGCGTGCGTGTATGAGTACAGTATCTCACAAATGTGAGAACACCCCTCACATTTTTTTTGAATATTTTATTATCTTTTCATGTGACAATACTGCAGAAATTACACTTTGCATTGTAGCAAAGTAGTGAGTGTACAGCTTGTATAACAGTGTAAATTTGATGTCCCCTCAAAATAACCCAACACACAGCTATTAAAGTCTAAACTGCTGGCAACAAAAGTGAGTACACCCCTAAGTAAAAATGTCCAAATTGGGCCCAATTAGCCATTTTTCCTGGCTAATTGGGACCAATTAGTGTTAGTGTTACAAGGTCTCATGTGTGAATGGGGAGCAGGTGTGTTAAATTTGCTGTTATCGCTTACTCTATCATACTGATCACTGAAAGTTCAACTTGGCACCTCATGGCAAAGAACTCTGAGGATCTGAAAAAAATAATTGTTGCTCTACATAAAGATGGCCTAGTAGGCTATAAGAAGATTGCCAAGACCCTAAAACTGAGCTGGTGGCCAAAACCAGTTTTCTGAAGAAAAGGACATGGATTACTGGAACCAAGTCCTGTGGCAACCAGATGAGGAGTACAAAGACAAGTGTGTCTTGCCTACAGTCAAGCATGGTTGTGGGAGTGTCATGGTCTGGGGCTGCATGAGTGCTGCCGGAACTGGGGAGCTACAGTTTATTGAGGAATCCATGAATGCCTCATACTGAAGCAGAGCATTATCCCCTCCCTTCAGAGACTGGATTTCAGGGCAGTATTCCAACATAACAATCCCAAACACCTCCAAGACGACCACTGCCTTGCTAAAAAGGCTTAGAATAAAGGTGATGGAGTGGCCAAGCGTGTCTCCAGACCAAACGGAAGGTGGAGGAGCGCAAGATCTCTAACATTCACTAGCTACGTGATGTCATCATGGAGGAGTGGAAGAGGTCTCCAGTGGCAACTTGGGTAGGTCTGGTGAACTCCATGTCCAAGAGGGTTAACCACTTCTGGACCATCCGCTATCGTTGTACGTCGGTATTTTGAAGAGGAATGCCGTTGTTATGGCTGCAGCTAGCTACCATAACCCCCGTTATTCTCTTCTTCAGCGGGCGGTCCTCTTTCAGATAAAAGTGATCTCTAGATTTGCCGCAATCACTTTTATCGGCGGCGGGAGAGGGGCCACCCTCCAACCACGCCCTGGTGCTCTCCACCGCTTGCCGGATTCGTTGGTAGCGGCGGAGGCGATCGAGTCTCTTCCTGGCTTGGTATGGAGACGAGTCAAAACGTCACTTCCACCCATAGCGCTTAACCACTTTAGCACCGGACCATATTGCTGTCCAAAGACCAGAGCACTTTTTGTGATTCGGCACTGCATCGCTTTAACTGACAATTGCGCGGTCGTGCGACGTGGCTCCCAAACAAAATTGGTGTCCTTTTTTTCCCACAAATAGAGCTTTCTTTTGGTGGTATTTGATCATCTCTGCGGTTTTTATTTTTTGCGCTATAAACAAAAATAGAGCGACTATTTTGAAAAAAATGCAATATTTTTTACTTTTTTCTGTCATAAATATCCCCCAAAAACATATACAAAAATTAGCAATTAGCTTTAATTTATTGGTTTGCGCAAAAGTTATAGCGTTTACAAAATAGGGGGTAGTTTTATGGCATTTTTTTTTTTTTTTACTAGTAATGGCGGCGATCAGCGTTTTTGTTTCAGTACTGCGACCTTATGGCGGACACTTCGGACACTTTTGACACATTTTTGGGATCATTGGCATTTTTATAGCGATCAATGGTATAAAAATGCATTGTATTACTATAAAAATGCCATTGGCAGTGAAGGGGTTAACACTAGGGCATTGGCAGGGAAGGGGTTAAGCGTGTTCCTGGGTGTGTTCTAACTGTATGGGGGGGGGGGGGGGGTGGCCTCACTAGGGGAAATCACTGATCTTCTGTTCATACATTGTATGAACAGAAGATCAGCGTTTCCCCCGCTGACAGGAACGAGAGCTATGTGTTTACACACACAGCTCCCGGTCCCCGCTCTGTAACGAGCAATCGCGGGTGCCCGGCGGCGATCGTACCCGCCGGGCACACGCGCGGGACTCGGGGGTGAGCGGTGGGCCCCTAGTGGCCGCGAATGTCCCAACGTAGGATGACGGGCTCTCGCCCAGGAGAGCCGACCTGCCGCCGTAGAACGACGGCAGCTGGTCCGCTAGTGGTTAAAGACATTTTCATAATTTTTTTTTTTTTTTTTCAAATTACATGTCATTTATTTATTTTTTTATTGCATTTTAATGTAAAAATGAGTTCTGGGGTCTTTTTGACCCCAGATGTCATTTAAGAGGTCCTGTCATGCTTTTTTTCTATTACAAGGGATGTTTACATTCCTTGTAATAGGGCAGGGGTGTCCAAACTTTTTTCAAAGTTGGCCAGATTTGATTAAGTGAACATGCGTGAGGGCCGACCATTTTGCCTGACATTCTTTGAACCATTAAAATTTGGTCTGTGTGTTTTTTCGAGCAACTAATACACGGCACAACAAGAATTCTCTTGCCTTTGTGGCTGTGTGTGGTGAAGAGATGAGCTTAGGCTTGTTATTTGGATATACTGTATTTATCGGCGTATAACACGCACCTTCACTTTAGGAGGGAAGTTTCAGGGATTTTTTTTTAAATAAAAGACTGTGAAGCAAAATAAGAATCATTGCTCATCAATGCAGCCTAATCAGTGCCCATCTGCAGCCTTGCCATTGCCATGAATGCAGCCTGATGGATGTCCATCTGCAGCCTGGGAGTGAAGGGGGGAAGGGGGCGGGATGAGCATCGATTATATACAGGACAATCTCCTGTTTACACAGCAGCCTCTTTAATACAATTTATCCCGCCTCCTATGATAGACAGAGGAGTCGTCCAATGGCAGCCCAGGAGATGGGACTTTCTATTACAGATGTCGTCAGAGATTCTCCTGTATGTAATTTGACAGCATTCGTTCCCCCTGTCCCCTTCGAGGCAGCGCCGATTAATAAAGTATATATCCAATTCACTAGGGGGGCCACATTAAACTGGAACGGGGGCCACAATTGGCCCCCGGGCTGGACTTTGGACATGCCTGTAATGGGGGAAAAAAAAGTTAAAATTATTATTTATTTTTTTAACTCCTTGCCGACCGCCCGCCATCATATTACTGCGGGACGGTGGCACTGCTACGCGAGAGCACGTAGCTATACGTCCGTTCTTTAGCGGCCGCTCGCCCCCGAGTCCCGCGTGCGTGCCCGGCGGGTACGATCGCCGCCGGGCACACGCAATCGCTTGTTACAGAGCGGGGAACGTTCCTGTCAGCGGGGAAAACGCTGATTTTCTATTCATACAATGTATGAACAGAAGATCAGTGATTTCCCCCAGTGAGTCCACCCCCCCATACAGTTAGAACACACCCAGGAACACACTTGACCCCTTCCCCGCCCCCTAGTGTTAACCCCTTCACTGCCAATGGCATTTTTATAGTACTATAATGCATTTTTATAGCATTGATCGCTATAAAAATGCCAATGGTCCCAAAAATGTGTCAGAAGTGCCCGCCATAATGTTGCAGTACTGAAAAAAAATGCTGATCGCCGCCATTACTATGCGCAAACCAATCAATAAACGCTTATTGCGATTTTTTTTAACGAAAAATATGTAGAAGAATACGTATCGGCCTAAACTGAGGAAAAACATTTTTTTTTATATATTTTTGGGGGATATTTATTATAGCAAAAAAGTCGCTCTATTTTTGTTTATAGTGTAAAAAATAAGAACCGCAGAGATGATCAAATACCACCAAAAGAAAGCTCTATTTGTGGGAAAAAAAGGACGCCAATTTTGTTTGGGAGCCACGTCGCACGACCGCGCAATTATCAATTAAAGCGACGCAGTGCCGAATCACAAAAAGTGCTCTGGTCATTGGACAGCAATATGGTCCGGGGCTAAAGTGGTTAAACATGCCCTGTCACGCCGAGCTCGCGTGCAGAAGTGAACGCATATACGAGCAGCGCCCAAATATGAAAACTGTGTTGAAACCACACATGTGAGGTATCGCCGCAATCAGTAGAGCAAGAGCAATATTTCTAGCCCTAGACCTCCTCAGCGTAACATTCTTTCACAATATAAAAAAAAATTGGGCTAACTTTACTGTGTATTTTTTTCCAAAAGTGCGCTTTGTGTGTATATATGTATGTTGGGGGGTGCTACGTAATTTTCTAGCAATAATTTTAGTTTTGTAAACACCAAATCTCAGAAAGAGGCTCAGTCTTTTTTTAAAGTGGTTGTAAACCCTTTAAAAAAATTATCATGGTGGCCACCCAAAATATTTGACACCTTGGGCCCAATTTGTTGCCAGCGGTTGAGACATTAATGGCTGTATGTTGAGTTATTTTGAGGGGAAGGCAAATTTATACTGTTATACAAGCTGTACACTCACTAGTTTTATATTGTGGCAAAGTAGAATTTCTTCAGTGTTGTCACATGAAAATAAATAAATAATATATATATATATATATATATATATATATATATATATATATATATATATATATATATATATATATATATATATAAAAATCCTCTATGTAAATTCATATATATTTTGTTATTTCAGATTTTATTTCGAATTTTTATATATATATATATATATATAATTTTTGTATTTCAGACAGTAAAAATAACCATATTTGTGTATGTTTTAGAAGTAACTCCACTTTTGTTGAGGGGAAAAAAATTCCCCTCTGGGTGTTCAATGTACATTGTAAGGATTTTAACAAAACTTTGTTTCAGAGTCCTACTTTTAGTTATTCTGAAGAAATTCCTGTGTATTTGTCTGCGTAGAGCAGGAATATGCCATTAGCGGACCTCCAGCTGTTGCAGAACTACAATTCCCATGAGGCATAGCAAGACAGCCACAAGCATGAACCCAGAGGCTGAGGCATGATGGGACTTGTAGTTTTGCAACAGCTGGAGGTCCGCTAATTGCATAGCCCTGGTGTAGAGTGAATCTGTATGGGAGTGGTTCCATAATCAGCTGCTGCACCTGCAGGGCACTAAAGAGGAAAATTGCACGGTCTGCATCCCTTTTTACAGGTGATTTCCTTTTGGGAATATCCCACCAAATATCACCTTTTTGTTGCAGGGGATGCCCAAAATCTGACTTGTATCTTAGTGTAGACTTTTGGAAAAATCAGTGAGCCAATCGCACAAGCAGGAAATTATGTTTAGAGGGGTTGATCTGCACACTATCTATGTAGAGAACACCTCCAGGTAGTTTTATTGCATCGCATTTTACAGGCACTTACAGTGCTGCAGAAAAAGGAATGGTCATTTTTATTATTCAATTATAATATGACTTGAGTTGCAGTTGTAAATGCTATATTATATATTTTTTTTTACTTGCTGCAACAAAGGACTGACATAACAGATATGCCAAACATGATGCCAGGTAAGATGTGTAACAGTAATATACTGTTTACCTGGTCAAATAGTGTAACAACCGGTGTTTGAGGAGCAGTGGGAAAACTAGCAGTTGTGTCGACTCAACTTTTTTTTTTTATGTTAGATTTATAGAGTTGAGCGGACATCTGCAGGTTCTGCCAAACTTCGGAAAAAAGTCTGGGTTCGGGACCCGAACTTGACCCAAACTTGAACCCGAACCCCATTGAAGTCAATGGGGACCCGGACTTTTGACTACTAAAATTTCTCTAAAAAACTAAGGGAAAGAGCTAGAGGGCTGCAAATGGCAGCAAAATGTTGCGAAGAGCATGGCAAGTACTCTGAAAATAAATGTGGATAGGGAAATAACTTAAAATAACATAAAATAAATAAATAATCTTGACAAGCAGGAACCTTCCCCTAAAGCAGTGTGGCCCTTTGCATGCCTTTATCTGGCCCTTGGGAATTCCTCCTACAGATATGAAGCACTATTCCTCCCACTGACACCCATGATGGGAGACTATTCCTCCCATTGATACCAATGATGGGAGACTATTCCTCCCATTGATACCAATGATGGGAGACTATTCCTCCCATTGATACCAATGATGGGAGACTATTCCTCCCACTGACACCAATGATGGGGCACTATTCCTCCCACTGACACCAATGATGGGGCACTATTCCTCCCACTGACACCAATGATGGGGCACTATTCCTCCCACTGACACCAATGATGGGGCACTATTCCTCCCACTGACACCAATGATGGGGCACTATTCCTCCCACTGACACCAATGATGGGGCACTATTCCTCCCACTGACACCAATGATGGGGCACTATTCCTCCCACTGACACCAATGATGGGGATCTATTCCTCCCACTGACACCAATGATGGGAGACTATTCCTCCCACATTATTTGCCCTAAATGGGTGTTTTTTGAATAGAACAACAGAAGAATAGTAGCTAAAGTGTTTACCTCACACTTACAGATATGGAGGAAACACGGCAAACACTGGAGGAAACACTGCAAAATTAACTTGTTTGCCCTAAATGGATGTTTTGTGAATAGCACGATATAAGAAAAGTATCTTGCAGAGTATCTCACAGTAACATATGCAGTGCTGGTGTAATTAGATTTTAGAAGCAGGACAGACTCCTATATATTTCTATTCCCTAAAAGCACAAACAGGAACCTTTCCCTAACCTATCTTGCAGAGTATCTCACAGTTACATATGCAGTGCTGGTGATTCTGAAGCAGGACAAGACAGTCTGACTCCTATCTAAATCTCTCCCCACAAATTCAATCGGGAACCTTTGCCTAACCAATCTTGCAGAGTATCTCAGAGTAACATATGCAGTGCTGGTGATTCTGAAGCAGGACAGTCTGACTCCTATCTAAATCTCTCCCTGAGAGCAGCAGCAAACTTTCCTTAACCTAACTAAAGCAGAGTGCATAGTGACGAGCTGCGCTGTGTGCCTCTAGCTTATATAGAGGCTGGGTCACATGCTGCACTGGCCAATCACAGCCATGCCATTAGTAGGCATGGCTGTGATGGCTTCTAGGTCACACGAGTAAAACAAATGGCGATTGGCTGCCGTGCAGCGCACCTATACATTGCCGAACTCCGAACCAGAACTTTCAGCAAATTTTTCGGGACTGGGTACAAAAAAAAACGAAAATTCAGTACGAACCCGAATTTTACAGTTCGGGTTCACTCAACCCTATAGATTTATAAAAGCCGACAGGGAACAATTGGGACAAAGCAAGGCAATATATTATGAAAGGCCACATATTGTCACGTGTCTCCAGATAAAAACTGCATTTTTTATTAAAACGTTATCATGGTACTATATTGAAGGTTGCTGCAGAATCAAAGTCTGTGTTAGGACCATTTATTACATCTCCACTGTTTCCACCTTGAAACCCTTGAAGCCCTTTTCTCCACTGTGCTAATATAGTCAGAACAAATAAACTAAATAACTTTTTTTTTTTTTTCTTGGTAGCCTGTATTTAACAACTGTAATTGGACCCAATTGAGTAGATTGCTTTAAGTACTGGCTAAATTCAGTCTCCATTTAGTAATCGGTTTAACCCTTTTCTGATAACATGTACCACTGGCATGAATGAATGGATTGATAGATATACACTGTGTGCACAATTAGGCAAGTTGTATTTTTGAGTATAAATTTAATTGTTGAATAACTACAGTGCTCTTGGTCAATCCAAAATGTTGTTAAACCTCAAACCTGAATATTTAAGAAAATACAAGTGAGGTTATTGCTTTCTTCGGAGAAATATTGTTTTTCACAATTATTGGACAACTATTAGTGTGCAGAATTAAGCAACTAAATAAAAAATGAAAATTTTCCCATCTCACTTGTTTTTTTTTTATTAGGTAAGTGGCACTACAATATCATTCACTGTTATCCTAATTTAGAATTGTTTTGTTCAGTTGAGAAGAAGTGGCAACATTTTACCGTAAAATGTTATAAAAAATAATGAATCCTGCCTTGATTGCAGATTTTTGGCATTTTTAGGCTTGATTTTTGTATGAAGGCACTTTGCTGAGATTTATTTTTTTAATTTCATGTGTAGGACAGTAAGTGAGATTGTGTTACAGAGCGGTGAAAATATGACCATAAATATAGAACTGATGGAACCTTTTTGGTTATGAAAGAAAAGTAATAAACATTTCTTGTTGCCCATGGCAACCAGTCCACTTACAAAAGCTTTTTGTGACGTACAAATTTTCTTGTTGGCATACTGTTAATACATGGGTCTCAGAACGGTGATGCTTGACCTATTCTCTTTCTTATGGGTTGAGCAATGACTGAATATATGAATTATCCAAGATGATTGTGGCCACTGGTTGGAGGATCTAGGACAGGGTAAGCAACTTTGTCTTGCTTTACTAGTTTTAGGAACTAAAAACCAGTGCAGGCCACTTACCTACCCCTTTCCTGCACTTCTTTAATAGTCATGGCTATATTCTGCTTGGCTTATGTAGCGCTCACCCCCGAAGGAGCCACTGCTTGTTGTTTGGGATTGGCGTATTAAGTTACCTTTTAGTGTGTCTAGGGGTAGTAGCAGTGAGTAGTAGCAGTGAGCGAATGTCCAGTCACCAAATGGATTTTCAAATGCTTTATTTTAGGGCCCAACAACGACCAACATCAACAGGAGATAGGAAAGGTTGATGAAGCAATAGAGAACAGTGCGGTATCAGGCCTGGATATGAAACAGAGCAGTCCTATTCTCAGTAGTAGTAGATACAGTTCATCGCCACTCTCGCTAGAGTGGGTGAAGTGCCTCCGGACAGACCCTTGTTTAGGCCTGGCACCCGGAATGTCACTTTTAAGTTACTGGGAGGAACAGGTCTCTGACAGACCTGGCTCTGGCCTCTGCCCCAGGCCTAGTACTTTAGTACTCAAGAGAAGAATGCGGATTGAGCGAATCCTCCCAGTAAATGCAATGAAAGAGGTCACCGGTTGACAGCTGACATGTACCTGTCAATTCCAGTAACCAGATCCCCCGATGGTTTGTTCAAGCCCTTTTGGATAACCTGCCTCCTGGTTCTCCTCAAGACGACCCCCCACCGAACGGCACACAGCCTGGGATCTTCTCAGTAAGGTTGGGGACCCAGTAAGTCACTGGGGCCCCCATCGACATCCAGATGGGTCTCCATGGAACAGGTGGCTCTGGCCGGGTGGGCCATGCGAGCGGGGTCCGTAGATGCGCGCACCCTGAAGGTGGATGCCGCACCTGAAACGTGGACCCCACACAGAGAAGAAGAACCAACCACTGACCTAGAACACGCGGCAGCTGCCACAGATATACCCCTCCCCAGCATGCCCAGCGAGGGAAGAACTCCTCTAATTGGCTGCTGGGGAAAAGTGGCTCTGTCAGAACCCCTCTAGCGCTCACTGCCACCCAGGGGTGTAATCACACCTCAGGGCCGCAGACCGACCTACAGGACAGTTCTGAATTAGCAGCGGCCTGCAATTTGACAAATTATGAATGAGAGCAAATTTACTCTCCCATTCGTCCGCTAACTTTAGCGTAGTGCCCGTACTAAAAAGTAAGGGGGCGCTACACTTATGTAGCACTATTCTTCTCTCTCTCTCTCTCTCTCTCTCTCTCTCTCTGCGGCTACTGAGGTATGATGGCGTAATCTTTATATTATTTAGGAGCAGAGTCTTCATAATCTGTGTGATCAGGACAAGGGGCCAGATTCTCAAAAGAGATACGCCGGCGTTTCGTAGGAAACACCGTCGTATCTCTATTTTTTTTTACTGGGTATCTATGCGTGTGATTCCTAGAATCACTTACGCATAGATACAGTGAAGATCCGACAGATGTAAAAACAATTACACCGTCGGATCGGAGATGTAATGACATCGCTGGCCGCTAGGTGGCCTTTACGATGATTTCTTATTTGCCTATGCAAATGAGCCTAATCCGACGATTCCCGAACGTTTTTACGCCGTTTCCGTACGCGTAAGGCTACCCCTGCTATATGAGGGGTAACCTTACGAAGTTCCGTCGTATGCCATGTTAAGTATGGCGTCGGGTCAGCGTCGTCTTTTTCCGTCGGTTACGTTGTTTTACTAAGTCGTTCGCGAATAGAGATTTACGTAAACGACGCTCACGTCGGTTTCATTCACTTTTTCCGACGTGAGCTGGAGCATGCGCACTGGGCTATTTTTGAGGCCGGCGCATGCGCAGTTCGATCGACGCGGGGGCGCGCTTAATTTAAATACAAGCCCCCTTTGAATTACGCGGGGATACATAGAGCCATTTACACTACGCCGCCGCAATTTACGGAGCAAGTGCTTTGGGAATACGGCACTTGCTCTGTTAAATTGCGGTGGCGTAGTGTAAATGGCTTACGCTACGCCAGCGGCAATTCTACGGGAATCTGGCCCAAGATCTTTAACAAGCACAGTGCCTCCACTCAATTGGGGCTTGTGGATAGCAAGTGAAATCACAATTGAGAAATATATCTTCACAAAGACAGTGATAGCATTGTCTTTGAAAGTCCATGTATTGAAGAAATTACATTCAGTGAACCATCCAACATAAAGTATTTTCCAAACTGAAACCTGAAATCATTAACAGTCTCTATGTCAGTCTCAGTGAGATGAATCTGCAGCACTAACACATTCTGGGCCAGATTCTCGTATTTTTGCGTAAATGCCAGCGGGGCGTAGCGTATCCTATTTACGCTATGCCGCCGCAACTTTGGACGCAAGTGCCGTATTCTCAAAGTACTTGCGTCCTAAGTTACGGCAGCGTAGCGTAAATGGCCCGGCGTAAGCCCGGGTAATTCAAATGTGGAAGAGGTGGGCGTGTTTTATGTAACTGTGTTGTGACCCTACGTTTTTGACGCTTTTTTTGAACTGCGCATGCGCCGTACATGGACTTATCCCAGTGCACATGCGCGAAATCACGTTGCAAATAGTCAATGCTTTCGACGTGAAAGTAACTTACGCAAATCCCTATTCGCGAACGACTTGCGTAAACGGCGTAAAAATCTACGCTATCCCGACGTCCATACTTAACATTGCGTACGCCTCACCTACGCAAAGTTACCACTCATATAGCAGGGGTAACGTTATGCTTACGCAAACGACGTAAAAAAACTACGACCGGATGCAATTACGTTCGGGAATCGGGGTATCTAACTAATTTGCATATTCGACGCGGCTAATCGACGGAAGCGCCACCTAGCGGCCAGCGTAAATATGCAACTTGGATAAGATGGCGTAAGAGACTTACGCCGCTCGTATCTAAGCAAAATTCCGGCGTATCTTGTTTTCGGAATACAGAAAATAGATACGCCGGCGCTTCTTAAAAGTTACGCGACGTATCTCGAGATACGCCAACTTAACTTTGCTGAGAATCTGGCCCTCTGTGTTCTCTTAGCAGGCATTTCTGTTCTCTCCCCACATGTCTCTCTCTCCAGGACCTCATCCTTGGTGAGAGAGAGAGCATAGCAACCATATTGGAAAAGGGGCAAACAAACACTGCATAACAAGAGTATACACTTGGTAAATAGGCAAAGAATTGATCACATCACTACACTTACAGGTTTCTCAAATGCTCTGCCATGCTTTTGGCCTTTCTGCCCCAAGGAAAGTCATACAGTGCATACACCCAGCCAGCCTTCAGTATTTTGGACAGCGAATATGACCGGTGAACGATAACAAACATTGGTTACTCTAAGATAAATTAAGATGAGTTTGATGAATTGTGGAGATTATGCTGATTTTTATTTCTTTTTTATTTTCAGAGCTCTAAGAGGGACTGGAGGCCACTGGAAGAGCATAGTTGTACTGACATCCCATGGCTACTATTGTTTATCTTGTTCTGTGTCGGCATGGTGAGTATTTTTTAATTTTATTTTTTTTAACAGGTAACATTTTTAGAGTTTCATAATAGCATACAATACACCTACAGCATTCACCTTTTCATTTAGTGCTTTCCAGATTCAGTAGAATTGCAACTACAGTCAGTCTTACTTTGAAAGACAATGATACATACAGTATCTCAATAAATGTAAAGGTTTATAGCCTTATTTCTTGTATTATAAAAGCTACCATATGCACAATCTTTATACATAAGCTTTCATGTGTTCTATTCAAAAAAAAGTTCTCCCCTATATAGGCCTAGTCAAGGAAAATGATAGGTATCCAAAAAACATCCAGTTGGGAAGATTAGTGTTGAGCTTTAATTGATTAAATCCCATTTAATTTCCATCTAAAATAATGCTTCAGGGTCACAATTCGTCGACTGGCCAAGACCTGTGAATTCAGTATATATCTGATGTGAGAAATGGTAGGATTTTGCAAGAAAAGAGTAAGCAGCGAGAAATGGTGTTGGATGACTTCATCCTAGCTTTATTCCTTAGGCGGCGTACACACGACCGAGGTTCTCGCTAGAATCCAGCGAGAACCTCGCTGGAAGCTGCATTCCAGCGAGAACCTCGGCCGTGTGTACGCTCTCGGCGAGCATCCCGTCGGGAATGCCGTCGAGCAGAAATAGAGAGCATGTTCTCTATTTGCTCGACGGCCCGCCTGGATGAATGGCTGGTTGCCATTCCCGACGGGCGGGTCGCCGAATCTGACGGCCGGCAGAGAACCTCGACGGGCGGAACGATGTGTTCTGCCCATCGAGGTTCTCTGCCGTGTGTACGCAGCTTAACTGTAATGGTTGTTTGCCTCTAAAAGCCAGATTATTAAGTGCTGCATATAAACCTAAGAGTGCCTGTTTTAAGGGTCAACTCAGGGTTGTCTGCGGGCTTAGCTTTAGAACTTCTGCCCAACAATAATAATTTAAAAATTGGAAGAGCCCATTCAAGGGAAAGGGGTAGTTGTAGGGCTTCCCTTTAAGTTTGGGTACCTTCCAGCCCACACAAATACAAGATACAATGGGCCAGATTCAGGTACACGTACATTTGCGCAGCATATCCGAGATATGCTACGTAGCCGTATTTTACCAGGCTCTACAACGAATTCTGGTAGATTTTTGCCCGTACGATACGGCGGCGTAGTCTATTTCTCGCCGCGTAATCGAAATACGCGATTAGGGGGCGTGAAGCATTTAAATTAGGCGCGTCCCCGCGGCGATCGAACTGCGCATGCTCCGTTCAGAAATTTCTCGCCGTGCATTGCGCGAAATAACGTTGTTACGTCATTTTTTTTGAGTAGCGTCGTTTACGGACATTCCTATTCCCGGGCGACTTACGTAAAAAATAATAAAAGACGTCGGAAAACTTTGAAATTCGACGCGGGAACGACGGCCATACTTAACATGAGCTGTCTAATATTAGACCAGCTAAAAGCTGGTATAACATTACGCAGCAAAAAGATGACTAAAGATGCCGTAAGAGATTGCGATTGAAGATCGTAATTTCGGGGATCGACGGCAAAAGCTCATTTGCATACCCCGACGCGGAAAACGACGGGAAGTCCACCCAGCGGCCGCAATTTTAATGCAGCGTAGATCCGAAGGCGTACGAACACGTAAGCCAGTCGGATTGAAGCGCAAAGCCGTCTTTTCATGGTTTGAGGATTCAAACTAGTGAAAAAATGCGCGTAATTAGAAAGTACTCCGGTCTAACACTAGTTAGACAGGAGTTACGGCTCTGTGAATCTGGCCCTATGTTTCTATAAGGTTGACTGCCCACAGGGTTTAATGGGAGGGAGTTACAGCAGGCACATATTTGGGTCACATGTTTTAAGTAGATCAAGGATTTTGATTATTCTCAAGGTTGTCAGATGAATTGCCTTTGAACCTCATCCCAAAGTATTTGAACCCAATATCACAGGCTGAAAAGCAGCATGTCCATGTCTTTTTTCTTTCTCGTACATCACGGGACACAGAGCGGCATATTCATTACTATATGGGTTATATGGAGTACCTTCAGGTGTGGACACTGGCAATCTCAAACAGGAAGTCCCCTCCCTATATAACCCCCTCCCCTAGACGGAGTCCCTCAGTTTTTTCGCCAGTGTCTTAGGTGTTGGTCACGGAATAGCTTTGCTCCACATCCTTGGGATTAAGGGCGGGCTAACCGGATCTGTCCAAGGAGCCTCAGTGCCAAAGTGGACAGTACCCGGGCCCCAAACCGTGGGGTTTTGCCTATAATGCTCCTCTTTGGAGGGCTGGACCCTGGGCCCAGGACTTGGAGTTTGTAAAAACCATAAGTTCCTGTTTGCCAGGGTGCTATATAGGTCCAGGACAGTGGGTACCTTCATAGGACCCCAGGGCCTGAAGGTCTACTACGCTACCCACGGAGATGGGAGAAGATTGGATCAGTTTGCTGGACAAACATCCTGCAGCATGGAGCAGGTAAGGGGGAGCCTGCGGGACTTGGTTCGACAGCAGGCTCTCCGGGGTAACCTAAAGGGGGGATAGCCTAAGTATGCTCTGCATGGGCAACCTTGCTCACTATGTCTGAAAGAGACAGGATGACACCTTTTTTCCCCCATCACTAGGTTCCCCTGTCTAAGAATGTGTTGCTAGCTAACCTGCTGCTTTCTTCCTAGGACTAGTAAGGATCCCTAGGGGCCTTTTTGGAGAGTCCTACCTGGCCGGGGGTTTGAATCTGCCGCCTGTTTTCTGCAGTCCTGGGTCTCCAGCAGCGCGGCTCCTCCATGTTCCTCCTGTTCCGGCATACGCGCGCGCGTGCGCGCGCACGTCTTATAGACGTTTTTTTCGCGCCGTTCAGACAGGAGGACGGGGGGGGGGGGGCGTGCCTGCGGCGTCATACAGGGGCGCGCCTTGTGCTGTTATAGATCAGCAGGCATTGTCAGTGCTCAGTCTGAGGCTGATTTCAGAAGGAGAGGACGCAGAGCGGCAGAACAGTGACTCCCGGTGGCGGAAGAGGGGTAGTACATGCTGGACTTTGTTCCAATGCCTTTTTTGTTAAGCCAAGAAATTCCCCTTTTTGCAGCAGGTTGGAGGCTGGCAAACTAAGTTTGGGGTCACTGTATGTTTTAAAAAAGAAAATATATATAATATATATTTAAAAAAAAGAGAAAAACATACGGGATCCCATCAGTTTTTGGGCATTAGTGATCTATTGTCCCCTAAGCTCTGGTTTTGTACTCCTGGCCTCTACAGTCTGTTGTGTGGGCGGAGTCCCTCGATTTTGTATTATGGCTTCCAAAGGTTCGGGGTCAAAGGGTACAAAAAAGACCAAAAAACAAAGGGGTTCCCCTTCTGATTCTGATGATATGCCGATACTTTCCCCGCAACTTATTAACATAAAGGGCGCCTTGGAGGAGCCATTAGGGGGATCTGGTGCGGAGGCTGGCCCAGATCAGCCCAGCCCTGTGTTTATCACAGAGGAGATGCTAGCCGTATCCCTAGGGGGGCTAGAAGAGAGAATAGCAGCATTGATCGCTAGAGCTATTCCTGGTAAGAAACGGGTTAGATCCCCATCACCAAGAGGTGTATCCTCAGATGCTGAGATTCTCTCTCCGGAGGAATTTGAATCACAGGAGGATCAACTAGACCTGAACCAAGAGGGTTCAGGGATTGAGGGATCTGCCTCTGAGGAACCATTTTCAGACTCCCAGACAGAAAGACTGTGGGTACAGTCTTTGACGGACATGGTCCGCTCGGCATTTAGTTTACCATTGCCAGAGCCTCAGGTTCCTCCGGTATCCTCTCTGGGCTCTTTGAAAGCTCCGTTAAGCAACGCAGTGTTTCCGGTCCATCCTCTCTTGGAGGAATTGATCTTTCGGGATTGGGTACGGCCGGACAGGATTTTTCTGCCACCGAAAAGATTTGCGGTCATTTACCCCATGGAGGAAAGATTCTCCAAGAGGTGGAGGCTCCCAGTAGTGGGTGCAGCCATCTCGTGTGTGAATAAATCACTAACTTGCCCGGTGGAAAACATACATATGTTTAAAGATCCGGTTGATAAAAGGTTAGAGACACTTTTAAAAGCATCCTTTGCTACGGCAGGAGCAGTGGTACAGCCAGCTGTGGCTGCGATTGGTGTTTGTCAGGCATTAAAAGACCAGACAAAAGAAATGTTAAAGGACATGCCTACCCAACAAGCAGAAGAGTTTTCTGACATTCCCAGAGCTCTGTGTTTTGCTGTAGATGCTATAAAAGATTCCATCCAGCAGGCCTCTCGTTTATCACTATTTTTGGTGCACATGAGAAGGCTCTTATGGTTGAAGAACTGGGCGGCGGAGCCCCCATGCAAAAAGCTTCTGGCAGGGTTTCCCTTCCATGGAGGACGACTCTTCGGAGAGGATCTGGATAAATATATTCAGACTATTTCAAATGGCAAGAGTACCCTTTTACCGGTCAAAAAGACATTCCGGGGTCCTACATTTAAAAGGCAGCTCTTTCCTGTCTCGGGGCCCTCAAATTCCAGGCAGTATCGACGGCCGCCTGCACGATCCAACGTTAACAGTAGATCGCAGGGACAGGCCCCTGGGGGTAAGAGGCCATGGTATCGCAAGCCGACAAAGACAGCCCCTAAGTCTGCCTTATGAAGGGGCGCCCCCACTCTCGCGGGTGGGGGGAAGGCTTCGTTTCTTCTCAGAAGTTTGGGAAGCCAAGATCCCCGACAAATGGGTCCGGGCATCTGTAACCACAGGCTACAGACTGGAGTTTCTAAACTTTCCTCCGCCTCATTTTCAAGAATCAAGGCTACCAAAGGATCCAGCAAGGAAGGCCTCAATGCTGGCAGCTTTGGATCACCTGCTTTGCCAGGACGTAATAATAGAGGTGCCTGCCCAAGAGCAAGGGCTAGGTTTCTATTCCAATCTCTTTGTCATACCAAAGCCCAACGGCGATGTCAGGCCAATCTTGGACCTAAAGAGGTTAAACGGTTACCTAAGGGTTCGTTCCTTCCGGATGGAATCCATCCGGTCAGCAGCCGCCGCGCTTCAGAAGGACGATTTTCTGGCCTCCATAGACATAAAGGATGCCTACCTTCATGTACCAATCTTTCAGTCGCATCAAAGATTTTTACGCTTCGCGGTGGGGCAGCGACACTTCCAATTCAGGGCGCTCCCCTTCGGGCTGGCCACGGCCCCCCGGGTATTCACGAAGATCCTAGCCCCAGTTCTGGCCAATTTAAGGATCCAAGGGGTCACAGTCCTAGCATACTTGGACGACCTTTTAATCATAGATCACTCACGGCCGGGTCTGCAAAAGGCAGTAAACCTCACGGTTCGGTACCTCGAAGAATTCGGCTGGGTCCTAAACCGGGGAAAGTCAGCGTTCCAGCCTACAAAGCAGTTGGAATACCTCGGCATGAGGTTAGACACAGAACAGCAAAGGGTGTTCCTGCCCCTGGTAAAGATCGAGGCTATCAAGGAGTTGGTTCAGTTGGTTCTAAACAAGAAAAAAACAACTATTCGCCTGTGTATGCGAGTACTAGGCAAGCTAGTGGCCGCGTTCGAGGCAGTACCATACGCTCAGATCCACACTCGCGTCCTACAGGCAGCCATTCTAGCAGCCTGGGGCAAGAGGGCACATGCCTTAGAGTCCCCTTTGACGCTATCATCAAGGGTCCGACAAAGCCTGGCCTGGTGGTTGAACCCCCAGAATCTTCTAAAGGGAAAATCCTTCAGCCCTGTTGTCTGGAAGGTAGTTACCACAGACGCCAGCCTGGCAGGCTGGGGGGCGGTCTTTGAGGGGTTCTCTCGCCAGGGAACTTGGGTGAAAGCAGAGAGGCAGCTCCCCATCAATATCTTGGAGATCAGAGCTGCTCGCCTAGCCCTTCTGGCATGGACCTCCAGATTAAAGGGGTTCCCGGTGAGAATCCAGTCAGACAATGCCACGGCGGTGGCATACATAAACCACCAAGGGGGAACCAGGAGTCAGGCCGCTCAGAGGGAGGTGAGCTTGATTTTTCAGTGGGCAGAGGTTCATGTACCCTGCATTTCGGCGATATTCATTCCCGGAGTGGACAACCTGCAGGCAGACTTCTTAAGTCGCCAGAGTCTGTTGCCAGGGGAGTGGTCTCTGCATCCCCAGGTCTTTCAGACAATCTGCCAGAGGTGGGGAATGCCAGACGTAGATATAATGGCATCCAGGTTCAACAAGAAACTAGACAGGTTCGTGTCTCGAGCGAGGGATCCTATGGCCTGCGGAACCGATGCGTTGGTTTGCCCTTGGCATCAATTCAAACTTCTATATGCATTCCCTCCGCTACAGTTACTCCCTCGCCTGTTGCGCAGGATCAGAGTGGAGCACAAGCCAGTCATTCTAGTAGCTCCGGCTTGGCCCCGGAGGACTTGGTACTCACTAGTCCTGAAGATGGCAGTGGGAGACCCTTGGACTCTTCCTCTACAACCAGACCTACTCTCACAAGGCCCGATCCTCCACCCTACATTACAGCGTCTAAATTTGACGGCCTGGAGGCTGAATCCCTGATTCTCAGGGGTAGAGGTCTGTCTAGGCAGGTAATTCCTACCCTGATTAGGGCTAGAAAGCCGGTCTCCAGGGTGATTTATTACAGGGTGTGGAGGAACTACGTAGGCTGGTGTGAATCCAAAAGATGGAATTCCCGCAAATATACTATTGATAGGGTGTTAAGTTTTCTCCAGCTAGGAGTGGATAAAGGCCTGGCACTAAGCACAATCAAGGGACAGATCTCAGCTCTGTCAGTGTGGTTTCAGAGGCCGCTGGCCACCCACTCGCTGGTAAAGACCTTCTTACAGGGGGTCTTGCGTATTAATCCTCCTGTCAAGTCACCAATTTGTCCATGGGACTTAAATCTTGTCCTGTCCACTCTACAGAAACAACCCTTTGAGCCGTTGGCTGAGATTCCTTTAGTCTTACTGACAAGAAAGTTGGTTTTCTTGGTCGCCATAGTTTCGGCCAGGAGAGTGTCAGAATTAGCAGCCTTATCGTGTAAGGAACCATATCTCGTTCTGCATAAGGACAGGGCAGTTCTCCGGCCCCATCCTTCCTTTCTACCAAAGGTTATATCCAAATTTCACTTGAACCAGGATTTGGTACTTCCATCCTTCTTTCCAAAACCCACATCTAGAAAGGAGGGGTTGCTGCATACCTTGGATATTGTCCGGGCCATGAAGGCCTATCTTAAAGCTACAGAAAAGATCCGGAAGACAGATGTGTTATTCGTTCTACCAGATGGCCCCAAGAAGGGGCAGGCAGCTGCAAAATCCACCATCTCGAGATGGATTAGACAATTAATCATTCAAGCCTACGGTTTGAAGAGGTTGCCTCCTCCTTTGTCGGTAAAGGCCCATTCTACCAGGGCCATGGGCGCCTCCTGGGCAGCACACCATCAGATCTCTATGGCTCAGATATGCAAGGCAGCGACGTGGTCATCAGTCCACACGTTTGCAAAGTTTTATCAACTAGACGTGAGAAGGAATGCAGATTCTGCCTTTGGACAGGCAGTACTACAGGCTGCAGTTTGAGATCCTCGGGATCAGAAGCACCCTTGGTTGTAAAAAAAAAAAAAAAAAAAACACAAAAAGTTTTTTCTTGACTAAGTTGGAATTATTATTATTATTATTTGAGTTTACCTCTAAATTGAATCCTTCTTTGGAAGATGTCTCCCTCCCCTCATTAAAGCATTGCTTTCGGACATCCCATATAGTAATGAATATGCCGCTCTGTGTCCCGTGATGTACGAGAAAGAAAAAGGGATTTTTAAATACAGCTTACCTGTAAAATCCTTTTCTTGGAGTACATCACGGGACACAGAGCTCCCACCCCTCTTTTGGGTGACCATTTTGGGAGGCATACTGCTTGCTACAAAACTGAGGGACTCCCTCTAGGGGAGGGGGTTATATAGGGAGGGGACTTCCTGTTTGAGATTGCCAGTGTCCACACCTGAAGGTACTCCATATAACCCATATAGTAATGAATATGCCGCTCTGTGTCCCGTGATGTACTCCAAGAAAAGGATTTTACAGGTAAGCTGTATTTAAAAATCCCTTTTTTTTTTTCTTGGTTGTGAAGATCTAAGCAGGAATAACAGGGATTTATCCTGGTTAATTTTAACCCCTGAGAAGGAAACAAATTATTTTATCAGCCTTGGGGCTGAATGCAGGGAAGTGTCTGTATCCCCAAGGTATAGGAGAGTATTGTCCACTCTGGTCAGATGAGACACTAGTAGGAGTAACCATGTGGATTTTCAGCTTATAGACAGTCACCAGATGAATGTATACACCTTGCAATACAAGCACATGTGACTCTTTAATAATAAGAGTCTATTCACTCTGGTAAGAGCCTCTTTCGCCTAAGGTGGTGGCACAACACTGGTGTTTGGAAAGGATGAAAAAGTCACTATAAAATGATCATCTTCACATTGATCACCTTGGGAATTTTATGATCTCTTTATATTATTAACTATAGGTTTTGATCTACAGTATTTATCTCAATATGTACACACATTAGTGCAATTATTGTATTCACCGAATCTACATATACAATTTTGGCCTAATTGGTATTGGCAGCTGCTGTTTTTTTGTAAATCCTTGTAGCGCAATTTTTCCCATTCTTAATTTTAATCTCCTTGGATTGCCTTTGAATTCTTCCTCCCCTCTATGTAGTCTCTCCACTTTACACCTAGGCTCCATTCACATGTGAAACTTGTCATGAACTTTGAACATCAAAGTTGCATGACAAGTCATTCCCCATGTTTTCCAATGATGACCATTTATACATGTACGACTTAAAGTTACAGCGACTTCAAAGTAGTTCATGATGACTTTGATCTGACTTTCATGCAATTTGAGTGTGAATGAAGCTCTAAATAAGCTCACCGTTACTAGGTGTAGGTAAAAAAAAGTTTAAGAACAGAATCGCATGCCAAAAAGTGTCTCAAGACAAGGCACGGGGGCACTGAGCACTGTGAAAACTGGTAAAAAGAAAAACAAGAAGATGTTTATAGCCCAGGCTTCAGTGATTTGCTCGCAGGCATGTAAAAGCAGCAACTCTAATGCAGATGTTTGTCTACAAATTCAGCTTCTACCCCACAAAGCTTGCGAACCAGGCCCAGGAGACCACCAGGGTCTCTTCTGTCATAAAATGCCTGTGGGAGTCAAAAGTTTTGGCTTCAGCTGAGAACTGATGTGGATGGCGCCCCAACAATGCTTTAAGACACATAACCTTGCCCCCTAAGACACATCAGGTATAGCTTGTGCTCCAAACAGACCCATCATGCCCCCACCAACAAAATCTGAAAACAAGGAGGTCCAGATAAAGCCTAGTACTCAAGGCGCTGCCACTGAGGAAACAAACTTCTCATGACGCATGACCCAGCACAGTGTAGGGTAGTTGGAGTGGGGAGCCAGCAGACATCTGTGTTATCAGGGCACATGGCTCAAATGTCAGAAATTTGGAGGGGAGCACAGGCTATCCTCTGCACCACTTTTACAAGCTATTTGCGCACCTGCTAAGGTACTTGTGGGCATTTAAATATGATTTGCAAAACTCTGAGACAGATTGTTTACTGAAAACTCTCTAAAAGATGCATTTTAATAGATATATATTTAAGAGGTGGTCAGGTTTCACTATTTGGCAGTGCTACTTAAGGCCCTGTTCAGACTGGTTTTAGTGGGAACTTGAGTTTTGCTAGATATTTTATGTGGGGGATTCTTGCATGGTTCCGCATGTCGATCATAGTGCAGCCCATTCACTTGAATAGGCTGCAGCATGTGCGTTTGTTACAGCAAAGGAGCTCAGGGACCAAATTTTAGTCCCTGAGCCAGGCGCTGCAAAATCGCACTGCGTTTGAAATGTCATTCAAGATGACTGGTACCCAAATGCTTGTCACACTTCCTTTTACAACGATTTGGAATAGCAGACAGAATTGAGCCAATTCTGCCCACAATTCCTATTTGCCCATGTGTAAATGTGGCCTTGAAGTAGCTTTAGGGAGGAATTAATGACTCCAGCTGTAACTTTGTATTAAATATGTTGCATAGTCTCACAAATCCCAATTGGCAATGGCTTGCTTTGCAACATAATTAATAAAATGTGGATAATTTGGAATTGGAACCCAAGGCCTCATCACTGCAAGATCACAGAAAGTCACAGTACTTCAAATGTACATTTTAACCCCTTCCCTACCAGCGCATTGTAAAATGACGCCGGCAGGAACCCTCCCTCGATAAGGGTGGACGTCATATGACGTCCTTTGTTCCCGGCGTTCTAGAGAGAGTGCGGTCCCGCGGCACCGCTCGTGACCGGCGCGTGCCCCGCGATTGTCAGTGATCATGGCAGGAGTGTGGATCTGTGTGTGTAAACACACAGATCCACCTCCTGTCAGCGGTAAAGGAGACCGATGTGTGTTCCCAGTACAGAGGAACACACATCGATCCCGTCCCCTCCCCCTACAGTTAGAACACACTTTAGGGAACATTTTAACCCCTTCAGCGCCCCCTAGTGTTAACCCCTTCCCTGCCAGTCACATTTACACAGTAATCAGTGCATTTTTATAGCACTAATCGCTGTATAAATGTGAAGGGTCCCAAAAAGTGTTAAAAGTGTCCGTTGTGTTCGCAATGTCACGGTCATGCGGCAGATCACAGCCATTACTAGTAAAAAAAATAATAAAATAGAAATGTCATAAATCTATCACCTATTTTGTAGACGCTATAACTTGTGTGCAAACCAATCAATATACAATTATTGCGTGTTTTTTTTACGCATGCATGCACTGATTTTGTTAAGCTAGGTTCTCGCTGATGCGGATTTCCCCGCACCCAATTCGCATGACAGGAGAGTGTGACTGGCTCTCAATGGAGCTCGTTCAAATAGCTCTAGGGCAGGGGTGGCCAACCAGTGGCCCGGGGGCCACATGTGGCCCGCGGAGCCCTCTGATGTGGCCAGCGACCTCCTGCTCTGGAATGGTGGGTTGGCAAGCCCAGATCGCATGTTGCCGACCCGCCATACCACAGCATCAGTCATGTGAATGAAGCTGGTGGTAGAGGAATAAAGCGGCTGCGGAGCAGAGCCCCATAAGCTGATGCTTCCTCTACAGCGCCGGCTTTTGCCACAGGCGGAGTCTATGGCAAAGTTTAGCTAACCCGCAAGATAGACACAGGTGCACTACGCTGCACCTGCGGTGTGAGCAAACCACAGAACATAAGTGTGAAAGCAGTCTTAGGCCCTTTTCAAGATTAGCCCGACCAAATGGGACCTTCGATTCACCTGTATAGAGCGACAGGTGTCTGTTTACGCCCACCTACCTCCAATCCGAAAAACAGAAGGGAGTTCGTACCCTTTTGTCTGGGCGGATCAGAGGGCCTATAGAGTAGCCGTGACCTGTCATCCGCCCACTCCGCTCATTGTGGCCCTCGACTGGTTGTCAAGTTAGTTAAGTGGCCCTCGCTCTTCAAAAGGTTGGGCACCCCTGCTCTAGGGCGTCTGCAGTCTGAATTGCAGAAGGAGTTCTGTGAGTCTTGTGGTCCATTTTTCAAGTGCGAATTCAGCCAAAAATTTGGAATGATTTCCACCTGAAACAGTGACAGACATGCACTGGACCCCAATCTGTGAGCCGCTGATGCAGCTAGTATGAACCCAGCCTTAATCTTGGAAATGTATGTCCCTGCCTTCATTATTTTCTATAATTTTCGAAAGGTAAAGTGGACAATCAGTCAATAATGCATGGGTAAAAAAAAAAATATGTGTATGTATGTATGTATGTGTGTATATATATATATATATATATATATATATATATATATGTATATGTATATATGTGTGTGTGTGTCCATTATCTAAGGTGACCACAAATTCCTTAGAATGCACTACATCTTTTCAAAACATACTCGGAATAGTTCACATACTCGCTTATTCTCAGCTTTTGGCATGCAGGCTCCTTATCTTCATATCCACACAGAAAAACATTTCCTTTTGACCTCTCTTATTCTAAGTATATGCCTCCTGAGCCTTAAGCTAAATGTGGCTCTTTGTAGATATTTAAATATCCCAATTACATGTCTACTACAGGCACAACGCATAAAACATTTACAATAGTAACTAAAAAACTGTTTTTTTACTGTTGTTTTTCCCCTCATTGGACCCTATGTACAGCACCAAAACATTTTATTGTCAAAATGTTTGCAAAAATCATTTTTCAAACCCTTATAATGTTATTTCATTCATTAACCTTTGGGGCTATATGAAAACAGCAGGGAGAAGGCTTTTGTGCTTTTTTACAACTTATCAGGGACAGGCAGCCTTAGAGAAGCCAAGCAACATCAATAACTTCCTGATCTTGTCTGAAAGTGAAGGCTAGCAGTGTTTACTTGGAATGCATGGCTAAATCCTTTCTTCAAGCAATAGATAGACTCAAGTCACACTACTCCATTCCACATCGCACCGCTTAATGCTTCAGAGAAGCAGCCAACCAGCTTCCCATAAAGATGCATTTGCGAATATAAAATACATTTTCCAGTTTTGTGTGGTCATCACATTTCATTCTCACAAACTGTGCATTTTCCTGTAATTGAGAATGTGTAGCATACAGTAGAGATTAAAAAGTGAAAAACCCAGTTTATATATTAAATTATTCTTTACTCTCCCATCATAAAATGGTATTATCAGGCCAGAACACGATGGCCCTTGCCAATTAACTTTTACATTTTGAAGCTATTGCATATTATGGAGGGAGACATCTTATCCTCTGCTCATATGCGATTATTGCCAACAGTGAGGTACATGGCAATTCACCCTACTCATGTCCCTGCCGCTTGTATAGAACGACAATCTTTTTTTGCTAAAACCAGCAACACAGATCTACTGGGTAATTTTAAAATGTACTGCTTACCCTTTTAATATTTTTGGCCATGTTAATAAAATGTTCTTATAAAACAAACAAAAAAACCTGCGCTGTGTGCAACAAAATATCTCTCTCTCTCTCTCTCTTTCTCTCTCTCTCTCTCTCTATAGATATATATCTAATATATATATATATATATATTATCGGCTTGTGATGTTCCGTGTTTTGTGATGTTCCGTTTCTGCTTGGATAAAAAAGCATTCCTCCTCAGTAAGGTGTTCAGTAAGCTGTTCTTAATGACTTTCCACCGCTTGGATGATGGTGGAAAGCTTACTGAGGAGAAGCAGGAAGTGAGAAATTCAAACAAAGAAAAAGACATTTAGAAGGTAAAACGAAAGAAAAAGATTAGTGAACCAACAATGCACAAGCTTAAAGGAACCTATTTAGAAAATAAAAAACAAACCTTTACAACCCCTTTAACCTCCTCTCCGGTACCAGCATCCATGGCTTAATTTACTCCATCTGCATTAACACAGAGGAATCTGACCTAGCGTAATATATTGTTTATTGTTAAAATCACACATAAACAATTGTATACTCCCTACGGAGTCCCTTGTTAAGATTTGCCAGGCATTATAACATTAATATCCAGGCCTTGCCCACAGACTGGCTGTGAAATCACCGGAACTGGAAATGCGTTCTACATACATTTGCCTGTTCTACAAACATGTCCCACAACCACCAATCATATTTTAATTCTCCAAATCTAAATTTCCTATGCATGCCTTAAATCTTCAGGCTGTGGCTTACCTCATAAATTGGTAGCTTTGGTCAATATAATTCACATGGTATTTACAGCTAGTCATTGCTTTATACAGGCCGAGCAGCCACAACTGCATGCACCCAGAAGATACATTTTGCTAATTTTGGACAACCATTTGCAATTAACCACTTAAGACCCGGACCAATATGCTGCCAAATGACCCAAGGGGTTTTTGTGATTCGGCACTGCGGCGCTTTAACAGACAATTGCGCGGTCGTGCGACGTGGCTCCCAAACAAAATTTGCGTCCTTTTCTTCCCACAAATAGAGCTTTTTTTTGGTGGTATATGATCGCCTCTGCGATTTTTATTTTTTGCGCTATATACAAAAATAGAGCGACGTTTTTGAAAAAAAAATCAATATTTTTTACTTTTTGTTATAAGAAAAATCAATAAACTAAATTTTAGTCAAACATTTAGGCCAAAATTTATTTAGCCACATGTCTTTAGTAAAAAAAAAAATTGCAATAAAAAAAAAATTAGCTACCTACCGGGAACAGCGACACTAATACAGCGATCAGAAAAACGATCGCTTAGTGATGCTGGCAATAGGGAGTGAAAGGGTTAACTAAGGCGGTGATCATGGGGTTAAAACTTTATTGGGGGGGGTACGGGGGGCTACCCAGGACCTAACACTAACTGCCTGTCACACTGCCTGTCACACTGCCTGTCACACTGCCTGTCACACTGCCTGTCACACTGCCTGTCACACTGACACTAAATACAGTAATCATACATGTATGATTACTGCATTCAGTGACACTGTGACAAGGGGGGTGGGGTTAAATGTGACTATGTGTAGTGTTAGTGCAGTGTAGTGTTAGTGCAGGACTTACTGTGTTGTGATCTCTCCTCAGCGGTGGTTGAAAAAAACGCAGAGGGAGAGATCACATCGCTTCCTCCTTCCTGTGAGCAATCCGGAGGAGGCGGACAAAAACGAATAGCCGCCCCCTCTTGTCGGATCGCTCCTACAGCCGCGCGGACCTCCGCATGTACGGGGGGGGTCCGATCGGACCCCCAATCCCCCCCAAGGCACCAACGTATATATACGTTGATGTGCCTGTCGGTGCCATTCTGCCGACGTAAATGTACATGCGGCGGTCCTTAAGTGGTTAAACAAATGTTAAGCAGAATGCAGCCACTGAATACATAAGTTATAGCTGTAAAGAATGTTTTTTTGTTGGCAGCAGGTCTGGCCTGTTTGATAGAGTCCCAGGAGTTTGATTATGTCTGTGTACCTTTTTGCTATGACATTGTTGATGAATTCTGGGCCAATTTTATGCAATGAGTATAGCCACTCTTATTTTTTTTTTTGTGGAGCAATTGAGGAAGAATCTACAATGGTGGGAAGGCATATATTAACAGTGAACTCTATCCATGGAATCACCAGAGAATCAGATGCCAGTGCTAGAGGGTCCATGGTCCTGGCCACAAATTAGGTCAACTTGTTGTTGAACCTTGAGCCTAGGCTGTCCACTTCTGAGTTCCCCTATTTCTGACAAAGGAGATGGAACATGTTGGGATTGGAGGGACTATTCCCCATGCTCCAGATGGGGAAAACAGCTGAGGAAATCCACCTTCCAATTGTTCACTACCTGGATGGGCAATGCTTTTCAGTCTCGATGATCAAACTTGCTTCGTTCAAGGGAGTCGGGCACTCCTGGTTTCCCCGTGGTAATTGCTATAGGGCACTGCCATGACATTTACTAATTGCACCCTCCTCAGATACCTTTAGAGGAAGGGGGTCCAGTGGTGCAGGAAGCAGTTTTGCTTCCCTGGGTAACAAGGTTTCCTGTACTTTGGGAGAATAAAACACTTCTCCCTGTGAGGCTGGGATCTGTTAATCACCTTCTGTGGAGGTTGGGGTAAGGACTTTACCCATTTCCAATGCGAAATTGGTTGTCCATTATGCCAGGTAAATCGTTGCTTGGCTGGAGAGAAGCATAGGAAAGTCTAGAGATGAAGAGTGTTTGTTCCAGGCAAAAAAATGTGTGTTTTGGAGGGGCCTTGCTTCGAATGAGGCGTAAAACTCATTGAAAATCTCAGATCATCTCTCATTGTGAACCTCTGACATGAAATATGGACAAAGTGTATCCCTCTATAGTGTGTACTTGTCTCAGTTGTTTGTTGAAAGGAAAACATTTGCTTATATGATAAAGCCTACATATTCCGGATGCAAGGAACTCTGGAGGGCAGATTTTGAAAGTGGATTACGCAACTGAATGTCTAAAGACACTTGATAGTCTCCAACATTTGCAGACTTGTTATGAAGCAGTGGAATTCTTGGGGAGAAGGTGTCTGTCCTTTTTAACCTGGATGCTCTAAGTTCTTAAAGCAGAGTTCCACCAAAAAGTGGACGCTTCGCTTATTTGTCTCCACAGCAAGGTACATCAGGAGTCCGGCCCCCCCCTCACTCCCTCCCTCCACGTCATGCCAGTAAGAGAGCGCAACAAGCTTTGTACATGCGCAGTGGGGAACGGGCTGTGAAGGCTTCACTACCGGTTTCCCTTACCAGCTATGGCAGCACCTGAGAGCCGATAGAATCATCGGCTGGGGTGCCGACAATGCTGGATTCCAGGACAGGTAAGTTTCCTATTAGTAAAAGTCGGCAGCTACAGTATGTGTAGCTGCTGACTTTTCTATTTTTTCGTTGGGGGCGGATCACCGCTTTAAAAGAGCGAGAAGGGGTACAAGCATCTTTTGTAAGGTCTCTGGATGCATTTAAAATACACCTATGATTAAAATTATAGACCCTTCCTTTCTTTGTAAGTGGGCAAACTTACAAAATCTGCAGGGGATCAAATAATTTTTTTCCCACTCTATATATTTTTGGTAAATTAGCATGTTCTTCTAATCTTGGCATCAGAAGACCACACATGAGAGGTGCACCTTTAAGGCAGCGTACACACGATCAGTCCAAACTGATGAAAACGAACTGAAGTCCAGTTTCATCGGTCCAAACCGACCGTGTGTATGGCCCATCAGTCTGTTGTCCTGCAGTCCAAAGTTTTAAAACTTGCTTTAAAATCGGACTTATGGACGCCTGACCATCGGTCCAAACCGATCGTTGGTACGCAAAAGCATCGGTTTAAAAACCCGCGCATGCTCAGAATCAAGTCAACGCATGCTTGGTAGTATTGAACTTCGTTTTTTTTTTCAGCACGTCGTTGTGTTTTACATCACCGCGTGCTGACACGATCGGTTTTTGAACTGATGGTGTGTACACACATCAGACCATCAGTCTGTGAACCGATGAAAATGAACTTCAGTCCGTTTTCATCAGGGCCTAATACATCTGCTTTACAGCTTATGCTAGTTAGATGATTGCACATATGCATGAACAGGAGGTGCTGAGGAGAGGATATTTAAATTGTCATATAGTTGCATAACAATGTCACACTGCCCCTCTGTAATTAGAATTGGCATTTTGCATTTCCAGCCAAAGGCATACTCTTTGACCAAACATGGAATGCCTGCACATAAAATTTAAAAAATTATAAACATAGCAGTAGCCAAGGAATTGCATTGTAAGTAGAACTTTTTTTCCCTAGAGTAATTTACAAACTTGGCTATTACCATAACAAAATTGTACACCAATACCCTGTGAAATGTACGAAATGCTCCTTCTCTGGAACAGGCACTAGTTTGTTATTCAGCTTTCACAAAACCTGGGTTGCAGTGTTCTGTAATGTATTTTTTGTTGTCAAAACATGTTAACACGCCAGCTTCAAAATGAAAAGAATTTCGTAGTGAAAGTTACCGGTAATTACTCGTATGCTAAATGGCAAAAAGAAGCAAAATGTGAAAGCTCTGCTTGCTGCCCCATAATTGTCATGCTGATTATAACTGCAAATGTGTATTATGGGCTGACTTTCTCCTATGTTTATTGGCAAAAAAAGAAACGCAGGAAACACAAAACTGGTTGTGGAAAATTGGACCACTGCTTAGCCTAGTCAATTTTATTTTACAGGCAGCATTTTATTTAATGGAAATCTAAGCATTTTTTGGAAAGTAAACCTTCCTGATGGAACATTCAATAGTTTTGAAGAAGTGTAATATGTAACCTCTACAAGAGAGGAAATTCAGAACTGCTGCTTATAGCAACCAGGTTGTGGCAATAAGGCCTCATTCACACAGGCATATCTGTCCGTACACCCGTGTGAAGGGCTGTCTTCATGCACACGGGTTGTACAGATGTTCTGTTAAAATTATTGACTGACATCCAGCTGCATGGAGCCTCCCTGTTTGTCTGCATTGATTGCAAAAGACTGCCTGCATGGGTCTGAAAGAAACACCTTTGCTTCTTGTGTGGGTGAAAACAGCCCTTTGTGGGGGTGTACGGATAGGTATGCCCATCTGAATTAGGACAATGTTCGAGTCGAACATACGTTCGAATCGAACACAGAGCTCAGCCCTAGTGAGGAGGTGCCCTGCTTACCTACATCTCTTAGGCCGCGTACACACGATCAAATCTATCTGCTGGAAAAGGTCGGCCCGACCGTCCCAGCAGACAGATTCGACCGTGTGTACGGGCAAGCCGACGGATTTGGCCACCCGACAGATTTCAAAGCATGCTTTGAAATCTGTCGGCTGGGAACCCGTCCGCCCGACATGTCTGCTGGTTAGTACGCTAACCAGTGCTTTAAGTGGGCCGGAACGCGGCGGTACTCAGTACCGCCACTTCCAAAAATGGCCCTGGAGAGTACCAGCACCTCTCCGTGCGCCCACTACGTGCGTTTCCCGTACCGGAACGCAGCCCCAGGCGGCACTTTCAGGGGAGCGGCAGCCCGCGGCTACCGGCTGCGGTGGACTTTAAAACGGCCATGAAAAAAAAGGGCGCGCCGCGCTGTGATACATGTCCCGTCCTCCTCCTCCTCCTAGCTCGTGTGATAGAGCCAGTGTGCTGTCTGTCACACAAGCTGGTCTAGAGGAGGAGGGCGGGACATGTATCAGCGCGCGCGCCAGAACTGTTACCATGAGACTGGAGAGAGGAGAGGAAGAACTGCCTTCAGAACTGTGAGTAGTGAGTACACTGTACACGTGTGAGGGGGAGGAGAGGGAAGACAGGGAAGACACTCTCATGTGAAGAGGGCTGCTGATGGGTCACACTCTGATCTGATGTAAGGAGGTGCTGATGGGGGACACTCTGATGTAAGGAGGTGCTGATGGGGGACACTCTGATGTAAGGAGGTGCTGATGGGGGACACTCTGATGTAAGGAGGTGTTGATGGGGACACACTCAGATGTAAGGAGGTGCTGATGGGGGACACTCTGATGTAAGGAGGTGCTGATGGGGGACACTATGATGTAAGGAGGTGCTGATGGGGGACACTCTGATGTAAGGAGGTGCTGATGGGGACACTCTGATGTAAGGAGGTGCTGATGGGGACACTCTGATGTAAGGAGGTGCTGATGGGGGAAACTCTGATGTAAGGAGGTGCTGATGGGGGACACTCTGATGTAAGGAGGTGCTGATGGGGACACTCTGATGTAAGGAGGTGCTGATGGGGGACACTCTGATGTAAGGAGGTGCTGATGGGGGACACTCTGATGTAAGGAGGTGCTGATGGGGGACACTCTGATGTAAGGAGGTGCTGATGGGGGACACTCTGATGTAAGGAGGTGCTGATGGGGGACACTCTGATGTAAGGAGGTGCTGATGGGGGACACTCTGATGTAAGGAGGTGCTGATGGGGGACACTCTGATGTAAGGAGGTGCTGATGGGGGACACTCTGATGTAAGGAGGTGCTGATGGGGGACACTGATGTAAGGAGGTGCTGATGGGGGACACTCTGATGTAAGGAGGTGCTGATGGGGGACACTCTGATGTAAGGAGGTGCTGATGGGGACACACTCTGATGTAAGGAGGTGCTGATGGGGGACACTCTGATGTAAAGAGGTGCTGATGGGGGACACTCTGATGTAAGGAGGTGCTAATGGGGACACTGATGTAAGGAGGTGCTGATGGGGGACACTCTGATGTAAGGAGGTGCTGATGGGGGACACTCTGATGTAAGGAGGTGCTGATGGGGACACTCTGATGTAAGGAGGTGCTGATGGGGACACTCTGATGTAAGGAGGTGCTGATGGGGGACACTCTGATGTAAGGAGGTGCTGATGGGGGACACTCTGATGTAAGGAGGTGCTGATGGGGGACACTCTGATGTAAGGAGGTGCTGATGGGGGACACTCTGATGTAAGGAGGTGCTGATGGGGGACACTCTGATGTAAGGAGGTGCTGATGGGGGACACTCTGATGTAAGGAGGTGCTGATGGGGACACTCTGATGTAAGGAGGTGCTGATGGGGGACACTCTGATGTAAGGAGGTGCTGATGGGGGACACTCTGATGTAAGGAGGTGCTGATGGGGGACACTCTGATGTAAGGAGGTGCTGATGGGGGACACTCTGATGTAAGGAGGTGCTGATGGGGGACACTCTGATGTAAGGAGGTGCTGATGGGGACACTCTGATGTAAGGAGGTGCTGATGGGGGACACTCTGATGTAAGGAGGTGCTGATGGGGGACACTCTGATGTAAGGAGGTGCTGATGGGGGACACTCTGATGTAAGGAGGTGCTGATGGGGGACACTCTGATGTAAGGAGGTGCTGATGGGGGACACTCTGATGTAAGGAGGTGCTGATGGGGGACACTCTGATGTAAGGAGGTGCTGATGGGGGACACTCTGATGTAAGGAGGTGCTGATGGGGACACTCTGATGTAAGGAGGTGCTGATGGGGGACACTCTGATGTAAGGAGGTGCTGATGGGGGACACTCTGATGTAAGGAGGTGCTGATGGGGACACTCTGATGTAAGGAGGTGCTGATGGGGGACACTCTGATGTAAGGAGGTGCTGATGGGGGACACTCTGATGTAAGGAGGTGCTGATGGGGGACACTCTGATGTAAGTAGGTGCTGATGGGGGACACTCTGATGTAAGGAGGTGCTGATGGGGGACACTCTGATGTAAGGAGGTGCTGATGGGGGACACTCTGATGTAAGGAGGTGCTGATGGGGGACACACTCTGATGTAAGGAGGTGCTGATGGGGGACACACTCTGATGTAAGGAGATGCTGATGGGGGACACTCTGATGTAAGGAGGTGCTGATGGGGGGCACTCTGATGTAAGGGGGCTGCTGATGGGGACACTGATGTATTTTTTTAATGCTGATGATGGTGGGGGTTGGGGGGGGGGCTGGCTTGCGATGGTGAGGGAACTGATTTTTTTTAGTGATGATGATGATGGTTTGGGGGGGGGGGGGGCTGATGATGATGATGACGGTGAGGGGGGATGATGATTTCGTAATGATGATGATGGTGGGGCTGATGATTTTGTAATGATGATGGTGGCAGGGGGGCTGTTAATGATGCTGAGGGGGATGATGATTTTGTAATGATGGTCGGGGGGGGGGCTGATGATGGTGAGGGGGGCATATGGTGATGTAATTAATGATGATGATGGTGGGGGGGGGGCTGATGGTGATGTAATTAATGATGGTGATGGTGGGGCTGATGATTTTGTAATGATGGTTGGGGGGGGGGGGGGGCTGATGATGATGATGATGGTGAGGGGGGCGTATGGTGATGTAATTAATGATGATGATGGTGTATATAGCATTAAGGTAGGAAACAATATATGCAGTTTTATATTTGTTTGAAATGTCGTAATGGTTTTGCGGCTCCCAGTTTTTCTTCGGAAACGGGTCCAAGTGGCTCTTTGTGTCTTAAAGGTTGCAGACCCCTGCTCTAGCTGCAGCATACAAGGGCCTGATACTAGTATCAGGCCCTTGTATGCAGAGCAGCAGTGGCCGCGGCGCTAAAACTTCCTCCTCCTGGCCCCCGGCCCCGTCACTCACCCTCCTCCGGCTCCTCCTCCTCGGCGTCGTCGTAATGACGTCGACGTCGTCACCTGTTCAGAGGAGGTCGCGCGGCCGGCGTATTATCATTACCAAGAAATAAAGCTAAGTCTGAGACAAATGTCGGTCATAGACCCATAGAAAGTATATGTACATGATCAGGATGAGATACTGAGCAACATATAACAGTTTAGTTTTTTTGGTTGATCTGACAGGTATGCTTTAAGATGCTCTCCTGGCTTATAAGTAGTAAAATAACAAGGTCAGAATCAGAGGACTCGCTGGCTGACCCCCCACCAAACTGCAGGTCAGTCAGACACAAGCTAATGAAAGCGGCACTTGTGCCGCGGTCGATCAGGTTCTCAAAAGTGGCGTAGAGGACGAGAGTGACATCACTTCTACCGATGACAACAGCCGCATTGCCGAGCATGAGTGGCCAGAATGTTGGTCCCAAGCACAAGTACAGTATTTCTCCACAAATTACAAGTGGCTGATAAGCAAAAATCAAAAGTTGGGCTGTAGTGTGTGTAGTCACGTTTGTGCTCGTGTAGACATGCAGCAAGGGCAGAGAGTGTCGCAGGAGTGGAGTGGGTGCTTAATCTCGTCTTATGGAAGGGACAAGGCTGCACAACAAAGCTCACTACGAAAGAAAATTAAAGAGCACAGAGACTCAATTTATCACAAGAAAGCAGTTGAAATAAAAGAGAAGGCAACACAAAATACAATGCAAAAACACATTGAAGATATGAGAAAGGCTGAATACGCCTCAACTTGCAATGTGTTTAGAACAGCTTATAGGATTGGCAAGCATGGGCGTCCCTTTACAGACATGCCAATAGATGTCCAGTTGCAAGTCTTAAATGGTGTCAAGATGGGCAGAGTTTTACACTCTAATAACTCGTGTGCAAATATACTGGATCACATTGCAGCTGAAATGAAAAAGAAGGTAGTCAATGACATAGTGATGAATGAAAGAAAACTGTGTGTGCTCATTGATGAATCCACTACAATAAGTGGAAAGTCTGTCCTTGTCGTGTGCCTGCGGTCAGCTATTTCCAATGAACAGCCAGACACAGTATTTTTTGAACTGATTCACTGAAGCACTGTTAGAATGTCTTCATAATAATGGCTTTGACCCTCACTACCTACAGGAACATTTGTTGGCATTTGCTTGTGATGGAGCCTCAGTGATGCTTGGGAGGAAAGCAGGAGTTGCTCCAAATTCCCTTACCTGTTTGTCTGGCATTGTTCCAATCACAGACTGGAACTGGCAGTTTGTGATGTTTTGAAGGAGGTTGGAGGAATCAACCACTTTAAAATATTTTTAGATCAGCTTTACCATGCATCTCCAAAAAACCAAAGGGAGTTAACAGAGAGTGCTCACAGTGTTGGACAGCGTCTCCTTGTGATAGGCCGTGTTTTATCAGTGCGTTGGGTTGCTTCAAGTGAGAGAACGGTGAAAGCAGTATGGGAGAACTACCCAGCTTTGCAGGTACACTTTACAAGTGCTGCTGCTGATACCAGCAGGGACTCAAGAGAGAGAGCAAAATACAAAGGACTCAATGATGTTCTCACTACTGTTTCTTTTGTGGTCAATCTTGGCATCATGTATGACGCTCTCACAGAACTCAGTGACCTCTCAAGAATGCTCCAGAGACGTGACATGACTTTGGATCAAGCCGACAGGCAGCTGGACTGACAAATCCGGGTGTTTGAGTCAATGGTATCCACACCTGGTCACTACACACAAATTGCCATTGAAGCTGAAAATAAGAAAATCTTCAGAAATGTATGCCTGCATGAAAATGAGAGGGTTATAAAAATCAACCCTGGGCAATTTTTCCGTAGCCTGGCTGAAAATGTTAAGTGCAGGATGACTCCAACAACTTCCTCACATGTCAGTAGAACCTCATCTGAAAAGACAGTCACCTCCTCTCAGACATCAAGGTCCTCCAGTCTGACTCCTGGCCTGCATCTCTTGAGATTCAATATGGTGATGCAGCGGTCAGACGTTTATGTCAGAGATTCAGAGTTGGGGAGAGGGAAAGTGTCCAAGGATTTAGGGAGTATAAAGACCTTAAAGCTTCCAAGACACCAGAAGACCTGAAGCCTCTTCTTAAAGCTGTCCACACCATTGCAGTATCAACAAGTGAATGCGAGCGAGCTTTCAGCTCAATGAATGATACTTTGACAGATAAAAGAAACTCTCTCGACATCAAAAGGCTTTCAAATCTGATCTTCCTGAAATGCAACGGACCACCCTTGGATCAGTTTAATGCACAAACATATGTGCAGAAATGGCTGGCACTAGGGAGGAGAAGTGCAGCCTTCACAAACTGCGAAGCCAAAAGTGCAAGGAAAGTGGAGCCCAAAACGTGCTGGAGCCTTTTCTAGGTAAAATGATTTGTACAATATTTCTCATTTATTTCACATTTGATGTACTGTGATTGTATTGAATCTGCTTTTGGATATTTTTCAGGGGTAAAGAAATTAACCTTCATCTTCATCTTCAAGACTCAGGTTTATCTTTTACTGTTTACTGTTCTATGGTTAGTATGTTATTATAATTGTTATAATTTATTTTATGTACATTTTGTACAACATTTTGTTCAATACCCTTTTGCACATTTTATTTATGTTCAGTAGCTCTTTCTACGGTAGCTCTTTTTCAGGGTACTTTCTAAGGGTATTTTCATGTTCAGTATTGGGGGGGGGGGGCACCCGCGCCTAATAGAGTACCGGCACCTCTTTTGGCCCACTTAAAGCACTGACGCTAACCAGCAGACATGTCTTCTCGCACATGCGCCGAATGGTTTCAACGCATGCGCGGAAGTGGTTTACTTCCTGGTGCGGTGACATGGCGGCGTCAACGTCACCGCCACGTCACCGCGCCGTCTGGCGGCGGGGATTTTGGTTTGATCGCGTGTGATTTGAACAAATCTGTCTGCTCGTGTGTACGCGGCCTTACAGTCAGAACACGGGTGATTTACTAAAACTGGTGCACACTGAATCTGGTGCAGCTGTGCATAGTAACCAACCAGCTTCTAGGTTTTATTGTCAAAGCTTAAAGCGGCGTTCCGCCCAAAAAAAAAAAAAATCTAAAACAAGCAGCTACACATACTGCAGCTGCTGGCTTTTAATAAATGGACACTTACCACCTGTCCTGGAGTCCAGTGATGTCGGCACCCACAGCTAATGTTTGAATTACTTTTGTTAAAAATTAGGTTGATGCAAAAGGGCAAGAAGTCTTTTCTTAGTTGTACATTAGAGATAGGGCTTGAGGGACCCCAAAAGACCAGAAGCAAAAAGCCAAAGAAAAAAAAAGGCCAATAAGGACTATAGCAGTACAGGGTGAGCAGGTAAACCCAAAAGAGAGATTATATTTGTATTATAAATTTATTAACATGGTATTCAGAAAATATAAAAAACATCAACAACAAAAACAATAAATCACAATACAGAGAACGTGAATCAACCGTGCAGATCACCAGTAGTAGATTTTCTTTATCGTACATCACGGGTCAAAGAGCAGCATAGTAATTACTATGTGGGTTATAGAGCCTGGCAAAACGATATAAATCTCCTGCGCTCCGGTATTTCTTGCTTATGGGGACATACAATTCAATTGTACAGTGTCTTTCCAGAGTCTTGCAGCCCTCCTTAGAATCGTGGGAATTCAAAAGGAACTAAAAAAATGAGTTAGAAACAAGCTTTAAAAGACAATCCAACAGCGCCAGCAGAACAGGACGGTTGCTTCAGTCTAAAAAGGTATCTGACCGATAATCAGGCTAGGCTTACGTTTCGGGGGCGTACCCCTTTCCTCAGAGCCCCGGTGGTCTGCACTGCTCCCTCACTATGCAGCTTGTCAGAATATATACACACACACATATACACAGAGAGGTGAAAAGAGCATGTGCTAGAGGGTCACAGGTCACCCCGCCCACAGGGAGGTCTATTGGCAAAGCTCCCCCCATTTTAAAATTAACCCTTGGATGTACGATCCCTATATCTCACAGACTTGGCATGGTCTTACCGATGGGTATCCCATAATCCAAAGATTCGCCAAATTTTGAAGGGAAGGGGGATGAGGGTGTATGGAGAAATACATCCATTTTCAGGTGTCAGAGGTGTTATCCTTGAAAGTGCACATACCTTACATATCCTGAGGCAGTGCCCTCCTTCCCTTCACATTTCATTTACCTCTTTTTTGGTTATAGAGCCTACCTTCAGCCTACCTTCAGGTGATGGACACTGGCAATCTTCAGACAGGAAGTCCCTCCCTATATAACCCCCTCCCCTAACAGGAGTACCTCAGTTTTTTCGCCAGTGTCTAGGTGTTGGTCACGGTTAAGGCCTGGTCCATTGTGGCTAGGCCAGCTACATACCGGATCCGTCCAAAGTGCCGCAGTGCCAAAGTGGACGGTACCCAGGCCCCGTTTAGAAGACCGGGGTCTTGCCTATAATGCTTCTCTTTTGAGAGCTGGATCCTGGGTTCCAGAGCATTGATCAATTACAGGGTCAAATGTTTGTCTGCTTGCCAGGGTGCTTGTATAGGTCCAGGGGAGAGGTGACCTGCTATGGACCCCAGTCCCTGAAGGTCAATGACTATGCCCACGGTGAGGGGTGAAGGCTGGGCCTCTTGCTTTTAGCAACACCCTGCAGCGTGGACAGGTAAGTGGAGGGCTGCAGGACGTGGTCTGTTGGCAGTCTCTCCTAAGAAAGGGGATGGTGGGCTAGCCTAGATGTGCTGCTATGCACAGGCAATATTTTCCACTATGTCTGCTGTTGACAGGATGGTTATTTTCCCACACTGTTCCCCTAGCTGGCTAGGTGTTTGTTTGTCGAGGGGGTGCACGTCTATGGAGCATGAGAAGGGTGCTTACAGGTCTAGAGGCCATCATGTGGCGGACTGGAGTAGGCCTGGGTCCCCCGGCAGCGCGTGGTGTCCTCCTGCTTAGCAGCATGGCTTCCCCTGGGGGCCGCCATTGATCGCGTTGGCGTCTTCCTGGCGTGCGCATGGCAGCGTGCGCACGGCGGCGGGGTGCGGCGGCCTGAGGGGGGGGAGGCGGAGCATGCGGACGCCGGATAAAGCCTCATTGGTGGAGGACACACAGAGTGCAGGGCTGTGCCTTCAGGAGGGACCCAGGACACTCAGACGTGCACCAGTTCAGGGGCTGTGAGCCCAAATCTGGACACACTGCTCAGCCAGAAAAAGAGGCGCTGCAGGAATATTCCCTGATACCTCCTTCCCCCCAGAGGAGACCGACTCTACACTTGGTCAGCAGAGCGGTTGCTGCTTTAAGACAGCCACCTAAATCCCTGAGTCTCCTACCAGTGGCCTGATCACCCCAGAGTGGCTGTGCTATAGGGGTACCTCGGGTTGTACAGATGGCTCCCAAGGGATCAGGCTCTGCCAAGGGGTCTAATACGGCAAAGAAGGCTAAGGGATCTCCATCAGGCTCAGAGGATTTGGGTCAGGCCGCGGTCACCCTGCCCTCCCCAGAGAGATCAGTGTTGGGGCTCCAGACCGAGTCATTGGAACCGGCGGGTGCTGTAGCTGGCCCTAATCAGCCACCCCCGGTCTATGTAACTGAGGAGATTTTGGCTACCACCTTGGGGGGGTTGGAAAGCAGACTTGCAGCCTTGATTGCTGCCTCCCTACCAGGGAAGAAACGCAATAGATCGCTTTCTCCTGCAGTGCAGGCTCCAGGCTTAGATCTCTCCTCAGACGAGTCCGAGTTTTCAGGATTCCAGGGAGAAGACCTGGAAGAAGGGGAATCTGAGGAATCCACAATTGAGGAACCCTTCTCGGCTTCTCAGGCAGAAAAGCTGTGGGTCCATTCTCTAACAGAGATGGTTCGGTCTGCCTTCAAATTACCTACACCGGTGCCTCCGGTTGGTACGGTAGGTTCCTTAGGGTCCTTGAAGGCTCCTCAGGTTTCTATGTGTTTTCCGGTCCATCCCCTCCTTGCAGATGTAATGTATAAAGAGTGGGGTAAGCCGGATAGAATCTTTGTACCCCCTAGGAGGTTCGCGGTACTTTATCCCATGGAGGAAGAATTTGAGAAGAAGTGGGCAGTCCCGTTGGTGGATGCAGCTATTTAATGTGTTAATAAGACACTGACCTGCCCTGTCGACAATGTCCAAATGTTCAAGGATCCGGTCGATAAGCGGTTGGAAACCTTGTTGAAGGCCTCCTTTGCCACCGCTGGGGCAGTGGTCCAGCCGGCTGTGGCTGCCATTGGGGTATGCCAGGCTCTTAAGGACCAAACTAAGCAGGTCCTAAGGGACCTCCCAGCCCAACAGGCACAAGATTTGGCAGATTTGCCAAGGGCACTCTGTTTTGCGATCGACGCAATTAAAGATTCGATCCAGCAGGTCTCCCGCCTCTCTATGTCCCTAGTTCATATGCGAAGACTTCTCTGGCTAAAGAATTGGGCAGCCGAGACTCCGTGTAAAAGACTTCTCACAGGGTTCCCCTTCCATGGGGAGAGGCTGTTCGGGGAAGACCTGGATGCATATATCCAGAAGATATCCAGCGGAAAGAGCACGTTGTTGCCAATAAAAAAAGAGATTTAGAGGGCCCTCATTAAGCGCCCTGCCTCTCCCGCGCCAGTATCTTCCAGCTCTAGGCAGTATCGACGGCCGTCAGGTCGGCCTGCCGGGGAGAGCAAGTCCAGGGGTCAGTTTACAGCAAACAAAAGACCCTGGACCCGCAAAGCGGGGAAACCCGCCCCTAAAGCGTCTCTCTGAAGGGGCGCCCCCATCCTCACGGGTGGGGGGAAGGCTCCAGCACTTCGCAAGGATCTGGGAAGCAAGGATCTCCGACAGATGGGTCCGCTCCACAGTCACTTCAGAATATCGGCTGGAGTTCCAACAATTTCCCCCACCCCGGTTCCGCAGGTCTTGCGTACCAAGCGACCCAAGGAAGGCGGCGGCGCTCTTGGCATCCTTAGACCGCCTCCTGGATCAGGGGGTGATTGTCAAGGTACCAAGTCAGGAGAGAGGGATGAGATTTTATTCCAATCTCTTTATTATCCCAAAGCCAACCGGCGATGTAAGGCCTATCCTGGATTTGAAGGGCCTAAACAAGTACCTGTCGGTCCAGTCATTTCGAATGGAGTCCATCCGTTTAGTTGCCGCTGTCCTCCATGGAGGAGAGTTTCTAGCATCCATAGACATAAAGGATGCGTATTTGCATGTCCCTATATTTTCCGGCCACCACAAATTCCTGCGGTTCATCGTAGGTCAACGCCATTTTCAGTTCGTGGCCCTCCCTTTTGGGTTGGCCACGGCTCCCAGGGTATTTACAAAAATCCTGGCCCCACTACTCGCAGATCCAAGAACCCGGGGGATTCTGGTTCTGGCCTATTTGGACGATCTCCTCTTGATAGACCAGTCTGCCCCCAGCCTAAGGCGGTCGGTTCAGACTACAGTTCGGTATCTAGAGACCTTCGGTTGGGTCATAAACAGGGACAAATCTGCCCTGCAGCCAACCAGGATCCTAGAGTACCTAGGTATGCGTCTCGATACGAATCGACAAAAGATATTTTTGCCACAGTCAAAGATTCTCGCCTTGAGGACATTAATTCTGTTGATTCTAAGAAAGAGGAAGCCATCCCTGCGACTCTGCATGCAGCTGTTGGGGAAGATGGTGTCAACTTTCGAAGCGGTACCCTTCGCCCAGATTCACTCCAGGAAATTGCAGTGGATCATCCTATCAAGGTGGAACAAACAGGTTCAAGCCTTGGATCTACCCATTTTTCTCTCCCCGGTAGTCCGGGAGAGTTTCAGTTGGTGGTTGACTCCCAGGAACCTTCAGAAGGGGAAACCCTTCAACCCAGGGCCGTGGCAAATAGTCACGACAGACGCCAGCCGGACAGGTTGGGGTGCAGTCCTGGAGAACCTATCCCAGCAGGGGAGGTGGTCAGCCACGGAACAACTCCTGCCCATCAACATCTTGGAGATGCGGGCAGTCCGGTTTGCCCTGAAGGCTTGGACATCCAGGCTAGTGGGGACGGCTGTCAGAATACAATCGGACAATGCTACGACGGTAGCATATATAAACCACCAAGGAGGTACAAGGAGTCGAGCAGCTCAGAGGGAGACAGATCAGATTTTTGCATGGGCAGAGACCCACATACAGTGTCTCTCAGCGGTATTCATTCCGGGAATACAAAATTGGCGAGCAGACTATCTCAGCAGGAGACAGTTGTTGCCAGGGGAATGGGCTCTCCATCCCCAGGTTTTTCGAAACATCTGTCAGAGATGGGGGACACCAGAAGTGGACTTAATGGCGTCAAGGTTAAATACAAAACTACCCAGATTCGTATCCAGAACGAGGGACCCACGGGCCTGTGGCACGGACGCCCTGGTTTGTCCATGGCACCAGTATTCACTGATGTATGCCTTCCCGCCACTTCAGCTGCTTCCCCGACTCCTCCGTCGGATCAGGACAGAGGGCAAGACCGTAATCCTAGTGGCTCCAGCGTGGCCCCGGTGGCCCCGGTGGTCCTGGTACTCCCTAATTGTGAGAATGTCAATCGGAGACCCCTGGCCGCTGCCACTCCGGCCAGACCTGCTATCGCAGGGACCAATATACCACCCTGCCTCACAGTCGCTGGGTTTAACGGCTTGGCGGCTGAGGCCTACGTCCTAAGGAAAAGGGGGCTCTCGAGGTCGGTGCTTTCCACTATAATCAATGCGAGGAAAACAGTTTCAAGGCGTATATACTACAGGGTGTGGAGAAACTATGTGTCGTGGTGTGAGACCAAGAGGTTGGAACCCTGTAGGTTTGTAGTCGGTAGGATCTTGGAATTCCTGAAACACGGAGTTGAGAAGGGACTGGCTGTCGGCACTATTAAGGGACAGGTGTCGGCCTTGTCAGTTCTACTTCAGAGGCCATTAGCCACGCACTCATTGGTCAAGACTTTTTTACAGGGGGTTCTGCGAATTAACCCCCCAGTCAAGCTCCCGGCTTGTCCCTGGGACTTAAATTTGGTTCTCTCGGTCCTACAGAGGCGCCCCTTCGAGCCCCTAGGTCATATCCCGTTGGTGTTGCTGTCAAGGAAGTTGGTATTCTTGGTGGCCATGACCTCGGCCAGAAGGGTCTCGGAGCTGGCGGCCCTTTCTTGCAAGGAGCCGTACCTGATAGTTCATGAGGACAGAGTCATCTTGCGACCCTTGCCCACCTTTTTGCCTAAGAGGGTCTCAGCATTCCATTTAAACCAGGACTTGGTCCTCCCGTCATTTTTTCCCAATCCAGGGTCCAAAGAGGAAAGGTTGTTACATTCCTTAGACGTGGTAAGGGCTATTAAGGCCTATTTACAGGCCACAGCCCATATCAGGAAAACGGATGCGCTGTTTGTTCTGCCGGAGGGGCCCAGAGTAGGTCAGGCGGCATCAAAAGCCACACTAGCCAGGTGGATCCGCCAGATAATCTCACAGGCCTATGGCCTGAGGGGTAGGGACCCCCCGGCCTCTGTCAAGGCTCACTCAACCAGGGCCTTAGGGACTTCTTGGGCAGTCCAGCATCAGGTTTCCATGGACCAGGTCTGCAGAGCAGCAACCTGGTCGTCCGTTCACACGTTCACAAGGTTTTATCAGGTGGACGTGAGGAGGCGCGAGGACCTGGCCTTTGGCCAAGCGGTCTTAAGAGCCGCCCTCTAGTTTCCTTGCGCCCGGTGGCATCTTTTGGTCCTTCCTGTTAGGTCTCCCTCCCCTCAGTTGGCATTGCTTCTGGACATCCCACATAGTAATTACTATGCTACTCTGTGTCCCGTGATGTACGATAAAGAAAAGAGGATTTTTAAAAACAGCTTACCTGTAAAATCCTTTTCTTGGAGTACATCACGGGACACAGACCTCCCACCCTCTTGTTGGGGGAATTTATGGGACAAATTATTGCTTGCTACAAAACTGAGGTACTCCTGTTAGGGGAGGGGGTTATATAGGGAGGGACTTCCTGTCTGTAGATTGCCAGTGTCCATCACCTGAAGGTAGGCTCTATAACCCACATAGTAATTACTATGCTGCTCTGTGTCCCGTGATGTACTCCAAGAAAAGGATTTTACAGGTAAGCTGTTTTTAAAAATCCTCTTATCCCAGGAAGGGGAAGATCACTGTGAAAATAGGGGTCACGTGGAAGAGGGAAGTTTCTCAACTTTCATGATATGGATCGCTTTGTCAGGAGAATTCTAAAATTAATATGCATTCATTAATATTAGCAAAATAGAAGAGGTTAAGCTGAATATGCACAGGCACATGGATACCAACCTTACACTAAAAACATTTATAAATAATATAAATAATGTACAGTTTGGGGAACAAGCATTGTGCCGCTTATCTAAAACACATATCCCATCAGCTCAGACGCCAGAGCCACCATGATGAGAGGTCTCCTGCCGCGACCAAGAGGGAAAAATTGGAGATGGACCTGTTCCAACTAAATATATAATATAGTAGGCGAGCCATGAGTGAAGCCATAAGCAATATGTGAATAGGGGAAGTGCAAGTGAATAGTGCCAGTGAGGGTATCAAACCACCCAATTTAAAGCCCAACTTTGTCTGCCTCCTGAAGATCCTGTATGTAGGAGGTATGCCCACCAGAGGGACAATTGCTCGTTTTGAATTAGACATGTCCCCTCGATCATGATGGCATCTTTTTATCCTGACCAGTGAGAACTGCACCGTTGCTGGGGTAAATAGGAGTTTGGGTGTGATTTGCTCTCTCACTGAGCCACCTATGTAGTTATCTCAGAAGCTTTTGTTACTATCGCTGTGCTGCCAGAAGCTATGGCTGTCATTGCTGTGCCAGATTTGGTTTTGGGTCTCACACCAGCTGTGACATCACAGAGCTGGTGGATGTTGGAGACCTTGCACTGCTCCACCTTCCATTTGAGTTGCCCCACAAATGCTTAACAGGGTTTAGGTCTGGAGACCTTGGCCAGTCCATCACCTTTTATCCTCCTCTTCTTTAGCAAGGCAGTGGTAGTTTTGGAGGTGTGTTTGGGGTCATTAGGTTGGAATACTGCCCTGTGGCCTAGTCTCCGAAGGGAGGGGATCATGCACTGCTTTACTATGTCACAGTACATGTTGGCGTTCATAGTTCCCTCAATGAACTGTAGCTCCCCAGTGCCGGCAGCACTCATGCAGCCCCAGACCATGACACTCCTACCACCATACTTGACTGTAGGCAAGACACGCTTGTCTTTGTAATCCTTACCTGGTTGCCGCTACACACGCTTGACACCATCTGAATTAAATACGTTTATCTTGGTCTCATCAGACCACAGGACATGGTTCCAGTAATCAATGTCCTTAGTCTGCTTGTCTTCAGCAAACTGTTAGTGGGCTTTCTTGTGCATCTTTAGAAGAATCTTACTTCTGGGACAACAGCCATGCAGACCAATTTGATGCAGTGTGTGGCGTATGGTCTGAGCACTGACATGCTGACCCCCACCCCTTCAACCTCTGCAGCAATGCTGGCATCACTCGTACGTCCATTGTGCACTCAACTTCTTTGGTTGACCATTGCTAGGCCTGTTCTGAGTGGAACCTGTCCTGTTAAATCGCTGTATAGTCTTGGCCACCGTGCTGGAGCTCAGTTTCAGTGTCTTGGCTATCTTCTTATAGCCTAGGCTATCTTTATATAGAGCAACAATATATATGAAGTGCCATGTTCAACTTCCAGTGACCAGTATGAGAGAGTGAGAGCGATAACACCAAATGTAACATCCTTCCCTCCCGAATACTCTTGAGATGTATGACATTTGCCTAGGCCTGGGAACCAGAAAGTAACTGGAAAATATAAAAACAAAACAAAACAAAAAAAAGGAAATATGGTATAAGTTCCTATATGCTTACTAATGCTAGCAGCATAAGGATTAAAAATAGACAAGGGGCCAGATTCAGGTAGATGGGAGCATCTTTGCTCCAGAGTAACGCTTCTCATTTACGTTACTCTGCCGAAATTTTAGCAGCAAGTGCTGTCATTCACGAAGCACTTGCTCCTAAAGTTGCGGCAGCGTAACGAAAATGAGCCGGCGGAATTCAAATTGGGCGGGTACGGGGCGTGTAGTATTTAAACTAAGCGCGATCCCGCCGCGAACGTACTGCGCATGCGTCGAGTGTCAAAGCATCCCCGTGCGCATGCTCCAAATTCTGTGAATGAACGTCAATTACGTCACATTCCCATTCATGATCTTTTTACGCAAGCGACGTGATTTTTTTTTTTCCCGACGCGATGACGACGCCTATACCTAACATAGGATACTCCAACCCCATGTAGGTATATCTTCGCGCCGCGTATCGCTTCCGGAAATGTCGTACCGTCATTGCGTCGCGCCGGAATTCGCTCGTGAATTGCCGATTTCCGCTCATTAACATATTTTTTGAGCGGAAATCGGCGGGAACGCCCCCGGCGCCATTTTTAAGTTGAAGTAACGATGCGATGGCGAAACTCAGTTACGCTGATCGCATCGGAGCTTCAACCCGGCGTTTCTTGTTTTCTGGTTACAGAAAACAAAAACGCCGGCTCAAAGTGACAGTTAGGCTGGCGGATCACTGGATCCGCCAGCCTAACTGTTCCTGAATCTGGCCCAAGGTTGATTGAGAGTGAAATTCCACTTTTAAAGTCTGATGTTTTTATTTTCCTCAGAATGCTAGAAGCTTTTGCAATACTGCAATTTTCTGAAGCTGAACAAGGCCGGTTTTTCACTTGTGAAAATTACATGGTGTGTTGTAGTAACGTGATGCATTTGCCCTGCAAAGTCAAATGACCCCTTGTTCAGTTTGTGTAGTCAGAAATTGGACATGCAAGACATATTGCACTACATAAATGGTTTCAAAAACTCATTGTTTATTTAAATTACATTTTATCGAGCTGCATACATTTTTTTTTGTGGCTATGTAATAAGGTTTTGCATTTTGACGCCATAAAATGTCATAAAATTAAATGCAGCATGTTTCATTCAAATGAGTTAATAAAATACAAAAAAACATTAAAGCGGTAAATTGTAGTTTGTTTTAGGGCAGTTCACACTATAGAAACATAGGCCCAGATTCAGATACAATTAGATTCGCGTAGAGTATCAGAAATACACTACGCCGCCTTATTTTACCTGGCTCTACGTGGAATCCCGGTAGATTTTGTCCAGTAAACGACAGCGGCGTAGTGTATTTCTCCCGGCGCAAGCCATCTACGTGAGTAGGGGGCGTGAAGCATTTAAAATAGGCGCGTTCCCGCGGCGATCGAACTGCGCATGCTCCGTTCCGAAATTTCCCGCCGTGCATTGCGCGAAATCACGTCGTTACGTCATTTTTTCTTGAGTAGCATCATTTACGGACATTCCTATTCCCGAACGAGTTACGTAAAAAAAAAAAAAATAATTTAAATTCGACGCGGGAACGACGGCCATACTTAACATGGGCTACGCACCGTTAGACCAGCAAAAAGCTGGTCTAACAGTACGTAGAAAAAAATAGACGAAAGCGATTGCGAAGACCGCTCGTATCTTCGTGGATCGCCGTAAAAACTCATTTGCATATTCCCGACGCTGAAAACGACGCGGACTCCTCCCAGCGGCCGCAAAAATATCGCAGCGTAGATCCGAAGGCTTACGAAGACATAAGCCTCTCGGATCGAAGCCCGAAGCCGCCGTATCATGGTTTGAGGATTCAAACTAGTAATACGGCGCGCAAAATTTTAAATTACTCCTGTCTAACACCAGTTAGACAGGCGTAATTGCTCTGTGAATCTGGGCCACAGTCTGGATGTGTTCCAGTGAGTTTTTTATGCAATCCAGAGCACCCCCCCCTCTCTTTTCTCTTAAGCCTAAATAATGTTCAGTGCGTTTTTATAGTGAGTTCCAGTGCATTTTTGATGCGTTTTACAGCATCCCAGTACAGTCCAGTGCAGGAAAAATGCAGCATGTTCTACTTTCTCTTTTTTTTTTTTTACTTATGGAACTGGAACTGTAAACCCTATGTGAACTATGCCATTGAAATCTATATAACCTCTTTTCCCTGCATTTTTGATGCAGAAAAAAATTCACTGGACTGCATGTGGTGTGAACTGGCCCTTAATATTATGCTTGTCAGTGGTCAAAAGTTTTATCTGAGAAAACTAGAGATGCATATATTAGAAGAAATGGCTCACATTATAAATAAAGAGGCTAATCTGGTTCACAAAGTCAACTAGGAGTATTAACTGGTTACTTGGTCAAGTAATGACAACTAGCTGAAACCACTGAGTTTGTGTAGCTACTTGAGCATTTCTGCACTCTATTATAAAGCCGGAAATAATACACTGCTGTTCACAATGCTTACATTAAACTGTTAAAATGCTTTCTTTGGAAACTTGTCCTAAAGTGTATTTATTGGAAAAAAAAGAAACAAAACTGTATACTATTGCAGCTTACCAGTCATTCAATGCAGTGGCATGTAATGGAAGATGGGACATGAGTACAACAATAAACATACATTTTAACACAAAATTACCTCCCATTGTGTATTTAAAAAAATATACAACAGAGAACTTTAACCCAAACACTTAGGGAGAAACCTAAAAATTAACATCCCAACTGGAACAGTCCTCCATGGGGGGAGAGTTCAATGAAGAACTTGGACCCTCTTTGAAGCAAGCAACTTGAGTCAGAAAAATAAGGCGATAGCAATGTAGTAATAAAGGATAAAAATAATAAAAATAATAAAATCAGCATCACTCCTTTTGTAGTAATGTGCTGGTGAACATAATTAAGTACGTGCAGAGAATTGGGCGCCAACAGGCAACATGGTGAGGGTGGTATATGTAGTCATCCCAAGAATGCAGATCCCAGAGAGAAAATGAGTCGTCGTGGAAGAGACCCAGACAGATTAACGATTATTCAACCAGGTACCTGGGGTAGCAAAGAATCTGGTCATCTCTCCATCTAGGATGCAAAGTCGGCTGGGGTAGAGAAGGCTTTACTTGAGGTCCTTGTCCCGGAGAAGCTTCCAGACTTCTGTGAGGGACCACCATTGTTGCTGGATCTCTGGATAGTGAAGGTCCACTTGGGTTCTGGCAGTGGTGCTAATCCGATAATCATTCATTTATTACGGTCCCGATAGTTTAGCAGGCAGATGAGGAATCGCTGCAGAACCTGGGATCAGAGAAAGCGGTGGTACTCTGCGTGCCCTCTCCACAATGAGCATTGATGGGAGATCCCCGAGGCACAGTAAGGTAGCAAGGAATGTTTCTGCAAATTCAGCTGGCTTGGGGCCTTCTGCCCGCTCCGGAATGCCTAGCGCACAAATGTTCCAGCAGAGCCAGTTCTCGGTGTCCACCAACTTCTCTTGTAGGGCCTTAAATTGAAGCTGCAGTTCAGTAGAGTCAAAGAGGACCACATTCTCCGCGTGAGAGATTCAGCCCTCTACCTCAAGTCATTATGGATAAAATGAATGTCCATCGAGTTATTCTTGTCCATGAGCGCTTCCCTGCATGTGGTGATTGTCTCCAGGATGTCAGCCTTGCTCTTTCTCCTGAATTCACTGTGTGGTTGCAGACATCCTCTGACATGCTGGAGAAGTCTCCACAAAATTGCTGCCAGAGTGGGAATCGGGGAAGAGGGTGCTGGTGTTAAGGCGGGGCTTGAGCTTGGTGGGAGACCTGGGAAGGACCATGGAGAGAATGTCCTAAGCATAGGGGGTAAAAACTGTGCAGAAAAGCTCAAAACGGTGTCCCATAAGTTTGGGAGAATGTAAAGGATAACGGCAAGAGTGGAGCTCAGAAGGCATACGTCTTCAAGGTATCGCATCCTTAAAAAGTTTATTCAAATGCATATCAAACATTTTTACCCACGCATATTTTTTATTTATTTTTTCACCTGCATAAGATGCGCATTGATAATGTTGCTCCTTGCGTACACACAGCCGAGTCAAGTAAATTTCATGTTTCTGTCTCGGCGCTTGCCAAAAATGATAGCTGTTCTCAAAATCTATTAAGATGTGACCAAACCCAAGAACCGACATTACACCTTGCCAGTCCTGAGATATGGTGGCTGTATTAGTTTTGTACTTTTCACTTGATGATCCTGCTAGTAACATACTTTCTATTCTAGAGTGACACTGCTCATTCATAGTACTTTATCTGTTGAGGAGCAGCACTGCTACCTTAGGACAGGTAGTGAGTTATGGCTATGATAAAGCACCAAGAATGGTGTGAAACATGTTGTCTGTGTTGCTTGCTATAACATTTTCCCTGGCTTGATGTATAGATTGTCCTTTTATGTTCTTTTTTAAATCTATGGTGATTTTTAATTTTTTTTTGTATTGCGGCCCTCCAGACATTTCTTCACATGACAGGTAGTGAGTTAGTACTACAGAGCATCTCTTCTTTCCTCAACTTCATTTGTGGACAGGTGTTTTGTGGTCCCCAGAGAAAACTGGACAGGGCTGATAAAACTTCTTTAATATTTAAATGAAACAAAGGCAGCCTGCACAAAAAGTTCCAAGCTCATTGGATTTCTGGCATGATAATTTTCTGCATTTTGGCCTTAAGACCCCTTACGCACTGAGGGTGTTTTGTAGGCGCTATAGCATTAAAAATGGCGTCTGCAATCTGCCCTTAAACTGCTACTCTATTCACTCCAGTGTGAAAGCCCGAGGGCTTTCACACTGGAGCGGTGCACTGGCAGGGCATCAGAAAAAGTCCTGCCAGCTGTTTCTTTGGAGAGCATTAGCAGTGGTGAACTCACAGCTGCTAATGCGCTCCTGCCCATTGCTATCAAAGGGCAGCGCAGCGGTACCGCCGGCAATACACTGCTGTAGCGGCGCATTGCGGGTGTTATTAACCCTTTCTTGGCCGCTAGCGGGGGTTAAAAGCACCCCTCTAGCGGCTGAAATGCGT